>VZTM01013309.1:147254-198528 GCA_013400555.1 Jacana jacana
TTTCTTTTTTTTTTTTTTTTCTGCCGATTCTTTATAATTTCCTGTTCCCTCTTCTCCCTCGGCCCTTCCTCCTTCTCCCTTGCCCTGACAATGCACAAAGAGCAGGCTGCAGTGGGTGCAGGCAGCTGCCTGCCATGTGGGCTGCTGCCAAAGCCACTGAAGCAGCAAAACCTACAGGGCTCCGGCTCTCCCGGGGCTCTCGCTGTGCCCGGGATGAGGGGCTTCGCTGACCCCATAAACCCATCCCTCCTTCCACCGCTTTGAACCCTGTGGATGTCCCCGCCCCTGCAAGCCTTCTGCCTGTGTCAGAGGCTGGGTCTGCTCCGTGAACTTTGTGTTTTGGGTCAGCTCAGGAATTTGCCCGAGAGGACAGTGCCGCTGGAGGTGATCTGGGCAATGGGTATTTCCTAATGCCACCCTTTTGGTTCACAGGCGTTTGTGTCTTGAACTTTTTCTGTGACCTCTCCCTCGGTATTCGTAGGAAGCAGAGGTTGGCCTGAAAACAGCAGGGTTTTGCTGAATTGGGTATCTTTAATCTGAGTTTGGTGGGATGTTGTGTTGTTCTGCTGGTATTCCTTGGCCGCGTGGGGTGAGAGTTTTTCCACTTAGTGCGTAGGGGTTTTATCAGCAAGTTTAAGTTTTAGTTTACCACGTGCTTTTCAGATAAAGGTCTGGTACTCCTAGTAATTCGTAAGGGAAAAGAATGTGAGTTGAGACAACTGGGTGAATATTTACCTGTCTTTTGAAACTAGTGACAAAACTCCTGGAGGGCTGTAGCCAAGCTGTACTTACCTGGATGGTTTTAGTGAAGTCATGGTGAATGCTCTGAATTTCACTGCTGACCCATTGGGTGATTTTTGGGACCTAGTTCAGCCTCCTGTGTGCCTGGGTCTGCGTGGGAACTGCGCCTTGGATGGGGAATACAGTCAGCAATGCTGGCAAAGTGTTTTGAGATGGAGTCCTGAGATGCCATTGGAGGGAAGCGAAGTTCTGCGTGTGACAATATTTTATAACTTCAGTTGAGTAAGTTTCAGTGTGAGAGAGACTCTTGCAAAATGCGTTTATAGTTTATTGGAAGCAAATGCACTCAAAGCCCGGTTTGTTGTTGCCAAAAGGGAAAAAGTAGAAGCTATTTTTGGTGTGAGAAGAGATGGGGCACGCACATGTCTGGGGCAGGAAAACACTGGTACTTTGTTCTTCTGGCTTCATGTGGGTGGTGGTTTCTGTTATTTAGCCGTGTGTTTCTGCCAAGTTGCAAAACATACCTGGTTCTGAAAACCCTGCGGAGGTCAGAGCCGGCTCCGAGGAGCTGGTACTGGGCTTGTAGGAGAACGTCTCCCACGCCGGCATCTCCAGCGCCGGAGAAGTGGGTGGATGCTTCTGGCTTCACACCTTTGAGTGCCAGGGAGGTGACTGGCATTTTTTCCTGACGGGATCTGGACTGAAACCATAAACTCGTTTCACGCAAGCCACCGAACAGCTGCTGCTTGGCAATACCTTGCACTCGCTAATGGCTGTGGTTGGATTTCAACCAAGTTGCCTCGAGTGGAGGTTGTACCGGTCCCTGGAGCCATCCTGCGCTAAATCCAAAGGGGGTTTGGTTCAGGCTGTGTTCATGTCTTGTAATTAGGAGATCCATTCTGGTAAAGGCAGTTCTTTGATGATGGGCGATGAAGGTGTGCATGCAGCTGTGCTGATAGCTACATCTGTTAAGAGAGCTACCTGTCTCATCTCCTTGGCAGTAATGGACTGCACTGGTTGGAATTGGGTCATGGGAGATGTCTTTATCTTTCCTGACATGACTGTAAATTATTTGTCCCCTTGATGTCCACTCGTTTTGCTCTCGGAGCTGGTTCTGGTTGTTTGTGGCCTTTACTGTAGTCCTGTTTGCAGTCAGGTCGTCCTGGGAAAAACCTGCCTGAAGTCAACTGTAACTTACATTTTTGAGATACTGTCATCTTCGAAGCTCTTTGGGGAGGAGGAAAGTTACGGTCCCCCAGTTGCTAGATGAGTAGGTGGGAAAGGAGGATTAAATTGGTAAATTTTCAGAGGAGGGTTTTGGCCAGCTGATTTGAGCTGTTGGGAAGGAGCATGGGTTTGAAAGGGCCTGTGTTTGTAGTGCAGTACTACCCATCCCTAACTCGATGTGTCATCCTGCCCAGATAACTATACATGTCTGAAAATTGAGGCCAGGGAGGTTACATGAAGTTCAATGTGTCAGAGCAAGTCTGCTGGAGAGCTGGTGAAGAGGAGTCTCTTTTCCCCACGAGTGCTTTTCCCATTCAGAGTGAGGCCTCGTTATTCCCAATGACAAAGTACCGGTTCCCTCCTGGCTTTTGTGCCTGCAAGCAGTGATCCCCCAAACACAGATAGTGGGTGAGATGCAGGGGTACTCAAGGATGGAAAATCCAGAGCAATGTGTTCCTAAAAGTGCTGTTATCTTCATGCAGCTGCATTTGCATGAACTGTGGCTCATTTTAGTTGTCACTGAGAGATTTCAACAGAGAGCAGGGGCAGCTCTAATGGAGTTAGAAATGAGGTGTAGCAGCACCCAGTCGCCTCCATGATTAGTGACTGATGATTTTGCAGCTGCTTATGGATTTGGGCATCATGAAATCACGGATTCTAATCTAGGATCCTGTGGCATAGGCTTTTGCATGGCTTTGAAGGGCTCTTCCTGTGTGTTGGCATAGGAAAGTGGTAGGAGAATTGCTGTTTATGGCTGGGCTTGTGCTGGCACACAGGCGTCGGCCTCCAATTTGCCCTGTAATGTCAAAGGGATAGATCCTTTCATAACAGTAGAAAATGGAAGTATGTATGTGTGTATCATCTAATGAGCGTGGCTACAGCAGAGACACTTCCTAAAAATAAAGGATTGAAGAGGGAAGCTGGAGCTCCTGAGCAAAGGGCATAGAAATGTCTGCAAGAGCCTGGTGAGAGTGAGGGAGGGTGGGAAGGAGAGGAGAGCAGAAGGAAATGAGTGATTTGGCAGTTTTGGGAAGTGAACCCTGACCTGTGCACGAGGCAGCAGCGAGGACTGTACTAGGAATTGAGAAATCTGGGTTGCACCCCCAGTCCTGCTGCCCACCGCAGTCATCGCTTCCCTTTCTGAGGCCATCAGCTCTCTCTTCCTGCCAACCTGCTACTGGCAGCTGGGGACACCAGAAGGAGAGGAGGGTGCCCAAGGAGGGGGTATTTCTGGTGAGCAGGCAGGGCTCTATCCCTGCCATGTACTCTTTGGGAAGTTCAGAGATGGGATGTGGTTGTGGCTGGGCAGGCAAGAAGGAGGCTGTGGTTGCTGCAGACCTTCCTGCTAACAGTATGTGCTTGACTGCTGGAGTGAATTTGATTTGGAGGTGTCCAGAGAGGAGCCTTCCCTGCAGGGGAGGAGTGACTGGTGGAGGAAAAGCAGTGGAGACTGAGCTAGATGCCCGTGGCTGTGATTGCTACCGTGGTGCTAGGGCTGGAGGAGAGCTGGGGCATGGCAGGGGGGACACGGGGAGAGCAGAGCAATCGGCAGGGTTATGTGCCTGCTGGGTGGCGTGGAGGATGCTGATAATGGTTAGTGCTCTCAAGCGCTTTATAGCTGCAGAGCACTGAGCAAACATTAACGAATGTAAAGGATAGCAGCTTTGTCTAGTTACAGAGAAGGGAAGTTAACTCCAAATTAACTTTATGATCCGTGAAACTGAGGGTTATTTAAAAAAATAATAACGTAAATGGAAATGCTGAAGTTTTCCGGAGTCGCTGAGTACACTGCTTGTTGTTTAATGCCTTCCATTTTTTCACTCCCAGTCTGTGTTTTTGGCTCGGGAACAAATTACAAGCAATATCAGCTTACGCTTGGATTTGAACCCACATTACTCTTAGTCAGCTGAAATATTTCCCCTTATCGCCGCTCCCATAATGTTTATTTTAGGCCGGATAGCATCATGGCTTTTCTGGTAGCTGTAGGGAAGAAGCCAGTCTTTGAAACAGTCCAGCACCTTGGAAAAAAATGATCTCAAAGCCGGTCTGGTTTCTGAATGAGGTACAGCTTAATTTTCCACCGAGAGCTTTATGCAAGGCTGTATCCCAGAACAGTTCATGGCATTAAAAACCCAGGAGGCGGCAGATGGATGAATTGCTGACAGATTTAAAACCGTATGACAAACATAAAGCATTCAGACGTGAGGCCAAGGCGGGAGGAAGGTTGCAGGGGGAGGTGGAGGCAGAAAGGTCAAGTAAGTTATTCTGGGCAGGAGGAGATGTGCAGGCAAAAGCAGACTCCAGCAGTGGGTTCAGCCTACAAGGGGAAGGGAAGGCTATCAAGAGGAGGGATGTGGCGAGGAGTCTGTTCCCAGCAAAGGGCAGGGAGCCCTTGGTGTCATGGACCAGTGGTGGGAGGAGAATGATGATGAGGAGGAAGGGAGCCAAGTCCATCCTCGCCAGTGGTGCTGAGGCCAGGAGGAGTGGGGCTGCCCTGGGAGGGGACAATGTGGCAGGGCCCAGATGGGTTCCTCCTGTGGGAAGTGGTCCAAGGGAGGGTGCCAGTGCCTGGGGAGGCAGGGGATGGTGCGGGCATTGTCTCTGGTAGCTGCAGCCCTGGCTGTCCTGGTGCTGCATGTGTGGAGGGAGGGAGAGCCGGCAGGATTTCCTCTCTGTGGCTCTGGCTCCCGGGTTAATAACCAACCAAGCAGTCTAGGTTTATCCTTTCATTGTGGAAGCGAATTATTTACATAATACCACTCTGTGTAATCTTTGTTTAGCATTGTTTCCCTGGCGTAACACTGGACAGAGTGGCGGTGCCCAGAAGTGCAGCTTCGGCCAAAATAACGTGGGAAGTTAACCCTTCCCATCCGGGTGGGCTTCACCCAGCCCATGCAGGGAGTTGGCTCTAAACTGAAGAAATACTCCAGTGGTGTGGCCACCTGTCATGTTGCTTTTGGAACCTCTCCATCTCCTAAACTCGGTTTTCTGCAGGCTCTGGGCTAGTGCTCTGTTCTAGTACCTGAATGCTTCTCACCAGCTTCCTGAGCAACACAGTTAAGGTTTGTCCTCTGCGTGTTAGGGCAAGAGAGTGGTTTATGTTGCATTCTTCTGTGTCTCTCTGTTAAAGAAGGCAGAAGGAAAGAAATGTGTCAGCCTGTGGGTGGAGTATGACAGGATTTGGGAAGGTTCCTGGTGCGGATCATCCCATCATCTGTGATCAGTCCCTGAGGACTTGCTGTCTTCCAGGCGGGCAGGTTTCATCCTTCCTGGGGAGTGTGTAACTGGAAGGTCTGGAGTCTTAGGTGGTCACGTAAAGAGCTGGGGCCCGATCATTGTGGCACACGGTGGTGAAGGACCAAACCCTGGGCTTGGCTTTCGATGGGATGCTGTGGGAGAGTGAACGGGTGAGTAGGACGGCAGGCAAAGCCCAATTTTCTGAAAATCTCTCCATACCTCTGGCTGTGCAGAGCCGGCTGCTCCAGGGTGGAGGGTGTTTTTCCTCAACGCTGCGGGATGTGTGGGCTTCTGACAAGTTGTGGCAAACAATGGAAAGTTGGCTTTCTTCTGAAAATATTTTAAAACCTTATAAAATGACTCCAACAGCTACATTTTTATAGGACCAGGTCTCAGCTGTGTGGGTACTTGATCACTTCGTAAATAGCTCGGTCTTTGGCCTCTGCAAACTTCTTGAACACGTACTTCCCAGCGCTGCAGAAGCACTGATTAGCACATGGTTTATTGGTGGCAGCACCTGGCTCATATAGCAGAAGCACTTCGCAGCTCCGTGTAAGTGTTTACTGCCGAGCCCGCGTGATCCCTCTGGTCTGATGTTGCGAGGAGCTGGTTTTGGGAAGGCTGTGAGTCCCCAGTGATGTACACTGGGCTACCTGGTGGTACACGCACAGTCCAGGGTGGACGTTGGCAGGCGATGGCCTCTCCTGTCAACCTTGCAGGAGGGCGACGCAGATCCTGTGTCGGTTTTGTGCTGGTGAGGTGGATGTTACCCGATCAAGCTTGAAACTTGCTGGAACAAAGGTAACTTGTTAACACCCTCCTTGAACCAGCTACACCTGGCAGGGTGCGTTTGTCTTGGATCAGCGCTGAGACGTGTGACTGCAGCATTCCCGATCCACTGCTTGAAGCCATAAAGCTTTGTCTACCGACTCGTCAAGCCCTTGCCGTTACAGTCATGCGATTCATGGTATCATGTGGTATGTAAATCCCGGGTGTGTAACAGAGCGGTGGTGTTTGGTGTCAGAGCCCTGCTTCTCCAGTCGTTTGCCTGGGGGTGTTTTTCCATTGGGACCTTAAATAACTGTCCCCTCTTTTCTGGCACAGGAGTTTCTTCTGTTTGGCGAAGGGGATGACACTTTCCTGTTGGAAAGACTTCCTTGATCAAGCTTTTGTTTTTCTGCAGGCACCACATCATATAATTCCATTAATAAACTTTTCAAGCTCC
Source organism: Jacana jacana (assembly GCA_013400555.1). NCBI lineage: Eukaryota > Metazoa > Chordata > Aves > Charadriiformes > Jacanidae > Jacana > Jacana jacana. The sequence goes on from VZTM01013309.1 coordinate 153,685, forward strand.
ATTTTGAAAGCATTTGCAACTGTTCTTTATTTCCCTTGCTGGAGAGTTTCAAGCTCATGCCAAAGTCTCAGCTTCATTTCTAGGTCACCGATCTGCCCTTTCATTTCCCGCCTCGTGCTGAAGTTGGCCGGCTTGTTTAGATTTGGTAATATGTGAGGTGGTGTCCACAGACAAAACCAGGCAGGCCAGTGAAATTCATGTTTCCCTGCAGCCTTGTTCCTGTTGGGTGTGTGAATAATAATTTCCAAATGCTAGACCAGAGGTGATTAAAAACTGTCAAAGAAATAAAATACAGCAAAGTCTGCGTTACAGGAATTTGTGTGTCCCACGTTTTGAAAAAAATACCTCTCTGAACTGGCAGTGGGAAAAGCCTTCAATTTTCTCATCTAAGGCTTTTAGTCTTAAATAAATGTCACTTATTTGGGAGGTGGTGACGAGGCAGCCTGAGCGTAGCCAGGCGATGCAGGAGGATGGTTGCCGCTGGCTGCGTGTGGGGGCCTGGGGCTGGCAGCAGTGCCTTTCTGCGCTTGCTCTGCAGAGTTATTTGGGGTCTTTTAGCTGCTGTTGAGGTGGTTTTGCATGATGTGGCACAGACACCTGGGCAGCTAGCTTGGCTGAGCGCTTGCGGTCGGAGCTTCTGAGTGTGACTGGCAAAGGGCAGGGGGTGAAAGGCTTCTCTGCAGCGTGAGTGGATGTGAAGAGCTGGAAATGCTGCTGGGGAGCAGCATGCAGGGTGTTTTTTGCTCTGAGTACACGCGTATGTTTTTACTGAGCAATGGATGTTCAGGAGATTTTATGTGACTCTGGTGTTGGGACTGTAAAGCAGTTGTCATGTCATCAGTCAGATGCGTTGAGCATCTTTATTTTTGGAGCAAATGATCCTGCTGACAGCATGTATAGGAGGTGTCAGTCAGCCCTTTTTTCCTTCTTCCTCTGTCTATTTTTCTCTTTGTTTCTAGGTTTTAGTTTTGGCTTTGCTTTGCTTTCTTGACAGGGCAAGGCTGAAAACTTTTGTTGTGATTTTTGATGTCTACGTGTCTTAAGATGCCGTGATTAGAGATGTACGTAAAGAGCTTCTGTGGTTTTGGTCCAGAACCCAGCCAGCTGCCCGCAGCATTCCTGAGGGCTGTGTGGTGATGGACTGAGAAACGCTGCAGGATTTTGGGTTTTCTCCAATGTTATGAAATAAAATTAAAGGGAGATGTCTGTGCATACCTTAAGGGTTGTGTTTTTGTTTTAACTCTCTTGCTGTGGAAAGCTAAGGTTTGCATCTTCTCCACCGAGACTGGTGCTTATGAAGCCGACAGCACATCTGTGATTGTCCTTAAACGCTGCCAACAGCAGGTGAAAGCTGAGAAATGGGGAATTTGGTTTGCCCAGAGGTGGAGGAGTCATGCTGCAGAGGTAGATAGGAGTTTGCAGGCTCCCTGGCTGCTCCTGCTTCCCTGCCAAGGATGGTGTGAGTTTTGCTGTCCCTTCTGTGACACGAGAACTTTAAGCTCCATCTGTAGCTTGTTGTTGTTTGTTTGGTTGTTTTTTTTTTTCCTTCTGTTTTGCTCTTTTTTGAATTTTGGACTTTTTGCATGTCTGTGCATTTCTTCTCAGCAGGAGGCTTTATTCCCCACACAATGTGTTATTGTGTTTGTCGTGCTCTAGTTCCTTGTTTCATGCGGAAACACCTTGAACCTTTGCCTGACTTGGAAGATGGGTGCAGAGTCAGACCCCTGGCTGCAGGTGCGGGGCTGTTCCAGGAAGAACGTGTCTGTGCACGACTTCAGCCTTGAGTTACCCGGTTGCTGCTTGAGGCGTTGGAGGTGTTTGGCCAACGCCGGCGCTCCCCTGTGTCTTCATCAGCCAGGCTACACGTACTTATTTTTGTTCTACAGAGACTCATCCCTAGGGTAAAGGAGGCTGTAGCCAGAAATAAGTGAGTGTTCACACTTGCCTTTATGAACTTCTTGAGTATTTTGCCAATTAATTCTTAGGTAACTGAGGCTGAAATCCCTACTGTAAAGGACACAGCCAGGAATACTGCTAACCTGGGGCCTCATCAGTTCTTCACTCACTCCAGTTTTTGCATAAACTTGGTAAAGGTGCCTGTGCTCTCTTCCCCCTTCACAGTCTGCCATACAAATCCTCTCAGCCACCACAAGAAATGTCTAAATAAATACAGCAGCTTCGCCTTGCAGTCTTGCCAAGTCAATTTAGTGTGTATGTTGAGGAGGCAGCGCAATTAGTTATGGAGACAAACGGGTCTTCTCTGTGTTCTGTGCTCCTGTCACACAGCAAGCTCCCAGTGTTGCGATAAGCCTAACAGTGAAATCTGTATTAAGCAACCAATTAAGGTATCTGCAGAAGAAAGGGGGGTGAGGGGGGCAAGTAGCAGCTTAATATTAACCTGCTGAGAAAGGTGGAGCTGAATGCTATCTCTTAATGGGTTTGGGTCTGTCAGACAAGGGTGATTTCTGCTTGTTTTTCACAGCGTCTAGCTGACTTTTTTTAGACTGTATTTTTAGGGTATGAGGGTTTTGGTTGTAGTGCTGGCTAAAGGAATTTGCCACCTCACTGCCCCTCACCCGGTTCCTATCCCAGTGTTTCTCCCTCATGTTATTTTAGACTTGAGTAGTTGAACGAATGTGTTTTGGTTGTGTTGGCACAGCTTTGGGGGTAGTAACTCTCAGGCAGTATTGGTAGAAGTTCCATCCTTTCCTGCCCATGGTCTGGGCAGCTGGGAAGGTCTGGCATTTGCTGCTTTTCTATGGGTTGGAAATAGACTACTTGGTTCAGAAACCTGGCTGGGAGTGCTTCTCCACGGCAGGGTTTGGGCATCTCCCATTGCCCTCCGAGTGCCCGCTGCTGCTTTGTGTGAGCTGCCAGCTGCCATACCTTTGTTCCCTCAACCTTCCTTGTGCTCCCCAGGAGACCAGAACAGCCTGTGGTGCTGTGCCTTCAGCCCTGCATATCCAGGGGAGAGCTGACGGACAGGAAAGTTGGTCAGATGCCGTCCTCTGTGCTCTCTGGCAGCTTCTGCAGGCATCAGTTGTGGCTCAGGCCACTTGGTGAACGGAAAATGAGAGCGAGAGAGAGAGAGAGAGGAGGGTCCTTTTCTCAAGGGAGTTGAAAACTGCTCTTCTAGAGGAGCTTTGCTGAATTGCAAATTGCTGTTTCCCTCCCACTCCTTTTCTAAATCTGCTGCTGTTCTGTGCTCGGAGTGCAGTAGTTTGTACTGGTGGGCTCTAGTTCATGGCTGCAGGGGTGTCACAGCACGGAGCTGGGAGTAACTGACGCGACATTGATCATAATTGGGCAGAGCGTAGTTAATGACACTTCAAATATTTACTTGTTTGGGGAAATGCTGTAACAAGCAGAGGTCTTTTCCCAGGCACTGGAATGGATTAACAAGATTGGGCTGCATTTGTTGTGGTGTTTGGAGAGACAGAAAGCTGTCTGTCTCTCCCTTCTGTGACAGGCAGGTTTTGAATTGTTAAGACAAAACAGAGGAGCTTGTGTTTCTTCCTCCACTCAAAACCAACCAACCAAAAGGCAGGTGGGGGCCAAATCCCACATGCATTCTGCTTATTTCCTCCTGAAAGATATATCTTCTTGATGTGTCATTAACCTGGTTGCTCTCTGGTGCTATTTTTAGCAGCCTTATGCTCTAGGGACAAGGACCTCTTCCAGTAAGCATTTGTAAGCAGCCCAGGCTGGGGTGGAGGGGTGTTTACACAGAGCCTGGGGTGTCCTCCCTGCCCTGTCGGAGGGCCTGGAGGAGCTGGACACAGCACCCCCATCCCCAGTCCCACATGGGAAATCTGTGTAAAGCATTACTCTTCAGTTCCTGTGACCATGGTAACCGACTCGGATACATCAAACTTGACTAATTAACCTAATGGAGAGTCATTTCCAGGCTGAGTCTCTCCCCTTGGATTTCAGAGCAGAACTTGTGTTCTCTCATCCACCATCAGTGCTGACTTTATTGGGGTACAGGTTTCTTTCCCGGGTCTGTATGAGCTGGGGAGGGTGGCTTTGAACCAGACTCATGTCTCGGGTTCTCTGGCTTCGCATTCCCCTCTCATTTTATAACCTCTCAGATTCCCAGGGGAGGAAGGTCCCAAACTCAGAGCGGGAAAAGTTGCTCTGATTTCCTCCTTGGACTAGGTGAGGCAAAAGGGAATACTTTTCTCTATCTTTTCTGTACTCCACTACAGGATCTTTGCCACCCCAACTGTTGCTCTTTATAACCTGGTCAAATCATCAGGCTTGAAGTGAAACAGCACATCCTGGAGATGTCTGTGCATGTCTTTGGGTTTCCTCATCCTTATGTACTATAGTTAAAGGCATCACTATTTTGCAGTGTTTCTCCTGGGTTTAATTATTATCTCTGTGATTGGAGCTGCAGACTGCAGTGGGGACTTAAGAGTTCAGCCTCAATTAAAAACCATCCTGTGCCAGGCAGATAGCGGCAGGCAGCACTGCTATTCTCAAGTGTCTCCAGCAGTCCATCTAAACACCATGTGATCCCTTAGTTGAGAAATCTGAGTAGGCAGAAAGCAGTTTCTGGGATAAACCTTGTGAGTGCTGCTCAAAATAGCTTGAAAGCAAGGTTTTGCATTCCGCAGCCGCTCTTGGTCCTTGAGGCTGGTCAGAATATTAGCTGGATTATTAAATATTGATAACCTCTGATCCTCTAAAATCACAAGATCCTTTTTTTTTTTTTCCCTTTTTGACACTGCCTCTGGTGTGTTTGAACTTAAAAGGATTTGCATTTTTGTGTCTTTTTAGGCTTAATTGTAAGTATTGAGACCTTCCTTACTTGTGGTTTCAGCTTTTTATATTTTTCAGCAAAGCTGAAATCACCATGCAGTTGATGACCTCGTGTTTGACCCTTCGAAACCTCTTGGGCAGCCCAGGCAAACAAATGTGCTGTGAGAGGAGCACATGAGAGTAGCCTGAGCCATTACGCTGGTCAGTCATTGACTAGGACTCTTGTTTTTCTTCCTTTGAAGATCTGCTTAATCATTGGTATCGCAACCCCCACTGTGCTGGGCACCTGGAGGGGTTCGCTGGCCATTCCCTGTGACATCACAGGCGACGTGGGAGATGGCAGGGGGGCTTTAGAGAGTCCAGTGCTGTAATCAGGTTTTACTGGAGAAGAGATTGTCATTGATATCCCTGGGATTTGGCATCTATATAAATACACGAGCCAAGCTTTATTTAAGCGTGTAGGTTCATGCCAGTTCATTTGTCTGGGACCAGGGTAGGGAGCATCCCACAACAGTGGTCCCTCCATGTAATTTCTATTCCCAATATAAAACATAAATGCTGATGAGGTGGGGCTTGAGAAGTGTAAATCCCTGTAAATGCTGGTGCAGCTGGATGGAAGTGACTGTTGCAGTTGTAGCTTATTTCAGGCCTGATTGAGAGATGAGGAAACTCTCTCTCACTGCGTGGCTGAAACTGGTACTGATGGAGAATAGTGCCTACCAGCCTGGGTACCATTTGTGACTGAAGGTTTGTGAAAAGCAGCTCTGAGATCTCACAACTGCAAGGGAGTTGGTTTTCCAGCCTTATTTACCATAATACCTCTGAGCATTCAGGAGATGCTGCAGAACTGAATTCTGCAGCTGCATTCACACAGGAAAAATGAGAATTGCTGCTTTTTGTCGGGGGGGGGTAGAGGGGTGTGTGTGAATCTATTTGTGTCAAAGGCTTGTAATCCTTTAGCTTGTAGCTTGAAAAAGGGGAGAAAAAATTGATTGTGAGGACTGACCGACATGTGGAGAGAGGTAGAGTCCTGGCTGTTGGCCTTACTTAATGAACTTTCTTGTCCTTCATTTGTTTGTGTTGGTGGAACTGAATTTCATTGGCAAAAATGTGGTTTGAATGGATATCTTAAATGCACCGTGAATTGCTTGCCTAAGGGTGTTTTTCAGCTAGGTTTCCAGGAGCATCCCTGCTCTTGCTCTGACTTTGGTCTGCTCTCCCCTCCTGGACCGGCTGTCTGCGTGAGGGGCATCTCTGCTGAGAGCGGTGTGTGTTCCGTTCCCGCTGTGTACTGAGCAAAAGCCATGAAAAATGTCATTCAGATGACAGCGATTTGGGGTAGCTCTAGAAAATCATTTTCTGCTGGTGGATAGTCCCAAACTATTTCCCTCCACCCCCCGCCCCTTCCCCAAAACAAAAGATGAGATGAAAGGATTCATTAGGAATTATTCACTCAGCTCTGCCGCCTGTCTGAGATCTGGCTGTCTGCGTTCATCCCCCAGCTCGGGGAGGGTCAGAGGGCATCTCTCTGGGGAGGATTTGCTGTTGACTGAATTGCACTCTGTCATTATCCTGCTGGATAACGAATGCAGTGGCCTCATTGGCACTGGCTTCAGAAAAAAAGCACGGTCATCTGCATGCAGCCTTGAGGCGAGAGGCGAAAACCTAAGGAGAGTGGCGTGGAGAACCTCATCTTGTGGGAAAGATGTGGGATGGACCCAGGTGGTTTGGCGCAAGGGTTTGCTTGCTGCATGATGCTGAACAGGTCAGTAAGCTGCTCTGGGCCTCGGCATTATCTTCCTCTTCCTCAGGAAGGTGGGGGGACAAGGCAAGAAGGTTTAAAGGACAAAATCCCTTCTGATGGGGTGAAGCTAGTTAGATTTGCTCCTGTTTTCCTCAGTGGAAAATATGGCTTGCTTGCAAAACAGTTTGAGATCTTTTTAATGAGATTTGAGCCATTTTTTTTTTCTCTGTTTGTTTATGTTTTGTTTTCAAATAGGTTTCCTGAAAGCAAAACATACAAGTCCCCCTGAGCTAATTGGTGTGTGATTTGAATTCAGCTGCTACCTTGGAAGAGCTTTTTCAGCAGCTGATCTGAAAATAACCTTTCCCACAATATTGTGGGTTGTCAGTCAATGCTAAAGGATCTTGAAGTTGCTGGTGGAGAGGAGAGAGATATGTTTTGTTTGATATGCTGCAAGTGTCATGAAATACTCAAGAGACGTGTGAAAAGCTTCCTAATGGATGGGGGGCTATTGGAGGGATTAAAGTCTTGGTACCTGGAAACGAGGAAGAAACAGTTCTGGGTGCTGGAGGCCAATGGGCTGGCTTAGGAACCAGATAGACCTGAAAAAAGCTTACATGTTAAGCGCTGGTTTGGGATGATACCCACTGCCTTGTGCCTTGGTCTTCTGTCAGTCACAGGCTTAGAATGGCTTGAGGCTGTGCCCTTGCAGCCTGTGGTTGGACATTGCTGAGCTCCACGGGGGTGGCCAGATGCAGTCCTGTGAAGTAAAGTATTAAGCTTCAAATGTTGGCTTTCATTGCCTTTAGGCCAAGTCGGTTCCCTGGAAGATGCTGTGATAAAATTGCCGGCCCAGGTAATTTGTGTCCTGATGACGAGCAGCAGAGAGGCGAGCAAGAGTTTGTGTCTCTGCTTATTGCTGTCATCCGTCTTGCAATCAGGAATTTATGAAATGGCCTTTTGTGTTACAGAGCAGTGTGTGCCAGTGCATATTTAAGTGGTTAGCAAATATATCCAGTTGCTAGATGGGATCATATCGCTGTCTAACAAATATAGATGGTGATGGGTCACATCTGGGTGTCCTCACAATACAGTACAGGGGGAGGCAGTTTTAGTGAATTTTAAATCTTATATCCAAAGCAGGGTAGTAATTGCTTGAAATCACTGTAATTCTGCCACCAGCATTAAAAGATGTAAAATTATCCTGTGCTGTAATAAAATGAAAAAAAATACAGCTGCCTGGAAAATTCTTGTTGCTGTAATCCAGCACAAAGTGTATGGGACTGGTCGTGAATCAGTTTAATTGCATGTGGGGGTCTGATCCTCCAGATCCTTAGTGCTGCGAGAAATCCTCCTCCGAGGGGCGGCCGTCTCCGGGCTGGTGTTCAGCGGTGCGATGCATGACCAAATAGTAGCTTGCAGCCTTTATGAACTAGGGCAGAAGTAGATCCCTTTATTCAGGCAGACCTGCATAAGCCTTCAGTACTATATACCAGGCCCCAAATTTGCCTACGTTATAAATAAGTATGTGGTTGTGTGCTTGTGTGCGTTTCTTTTTTTTAAGCTGAAGGCAACCCCTTAAGCTCTTTTCTGCAGGTCTGTTCAAGCTGGGGCATGGGGAATTCCTAAGAGGATTATCATGGTTTACTTGATACAGAACTTGAACTTGAGCAACGGCTTATCTATCAGTGATAAAAGACATGGAAATGAAGTTTACGTAACTGAGGAGGCCTTGAACACGGCTTTTTTTTATTTCCCTGCTGGAGTGACAGATCTCCAGAGTTCTTCCCTGTTCACAATTACAGTCTTTTCTGTTATCTGGCACTTACTGCCCGGGTACCGCTGGTGATAATTTATTTTCAGTGCTGTGTTTGGAGAGCTTCTCCAAGAAAAGAAAAAGAAAGAGGTGGAGGGCTGCAGAGGGTTAGCAGAGGCTGGGCATGGCTGCTTTTGCTGGAAAGCTTCGTGTCCAGGCTGGAGAGACTGGTGCTGGTCACGGCTTGGTCACAAGCTTCTGCGTTATACTGATCTTGGCAAGTCATTTGGAGAAGAGCAGAGAGCTGAGCCTCTTCACCAGTGGGCTGTGAGCACGGGACTGGAAAGTCTCTAAAAGTTGTGAGTAAACTTGAGCCTGAGAACCAGAAAAGGCACATGAATAGGGAAAGATGCCCAGTCTGTTCCCAGTGAATCAGAAAAAGCAAACAAGTGGGGAGGGCCAGGATAATCCCTTTGGTGGCAGCTAGTAAATGAATGCAGACAAATGTCTGCTGGTGACCGATGGCTCTGATAGAGGATGGGACAAAACAGGCTGTGGCCTCCCCCCAGGGCACAGGGGCTGGCTCTCACACCCTCCACCCACCCCTGGGCTGAGCTTTGGAGGGGGAGACACGCAAGGCCCAGCAGGCGCTAGGAAGAAGAGAAGAACCCTTCCAGCCTGCTGCTGGGTTTCGGTGGGTTTGCTTGTCCTGGTGTCCTACACCTGCCTCGGCTCTGCTGCGTGGGAGGAATTTTGTTTTTGAAGCTCTTGCTGTTACAGATAGTGACAATGCCACAGAGGTCCCGGCAGCGCTGTTCTTCCCACAGAAGGACTCGGCAGACAGTCAGAGGCTGGCAGGCTGACAGCACTTATTAGAGGTAACCTTCAGGAAATGCCACATACAGCCCTCACTGAGCTTTCTGGCTCTGGGTGCATACAGTATTTACACCACGCTTCTTGAGTTTCCCTGAAGGCTCTCAGCCTGCAGCTGCCTCTCCATGCTCTGCCACTTGCCTTGTGTCCTCCTGCTCCAGCAACCTCCTAGGGTTGGGACTGGCTACTGGGCTTCTCTGTCAGCAGCCCCACTGTGCTGGAGGGGGCTGTTGACACCACCTTTTCCTCTGTGCGTGTTTCTCCTGTGGCCTCCTAAAGGAGATACTTGTGGTGATGGACCTTGGGAACCCTGGGTAAAGCCAGCACCAAGTTTCCACACTTGAATGTGCAGGGAATGAGCTGTTAAGAAGTGCAGCACCTGCCCAGCAGCTCCTTCTTGAAATGCAAGGGAATTACATGAGATCAGCTCTCTATCTGAGCGGGTGACTTGCTCTCATGGCTGTGTGTGGAGTTAAAAGCCAAATCCTGAGTGCTAAGATTTGAAAACTTCCTTCAGGTTGTCTTGATGGTGTTTCTTCATCCCATGTGAGGTGGGAGAAAGGGAATGTGATAATCCCTTGTTCTGACAAATGACAGCGTGAGGCAGTGGCACCTGAAATACTTTGTGTTGGCAGAGCCTGGACTGTGTAGGTGTCAGGAGGCTGTGGTTCTCTGCTTCCTGGGAGACAGATTGGGGAATTTTTATCTGAACGGTGGGATTATGGGATGTACGCAGGTCTGGTCTTGCTCTGCTGCCCCCAGAGTTGATGGCTCCTGTGTCTTCCAGAAACTTTCCCAGTAGCAGCTGGCTGAAGGCTGAGCTCAGATTCAGTTGCCCAGGTTGGTTCAGCTGCTTGATCCGCCCACTCAAATCCCACTGCTTGTAGCACACAGAAGTTGTGTGTCTGCTGGGCTCCCTTCAGCAAAGGATCAGCTGTGATCCCTCCCTGGTGGGTCTACCATATGAAGAGCAGAAAACTGCTGTCCTCTTGGGTGTGACCCTTCCTGGGATGGCAGGAGCTCACTGGTGCTGGGGGCCAGTGGGGTTACACTCCAGGATGATCTGAAGCTGGCTTCAGCACATGTGTTTGGAGAGGGGGCAGCTTTTCCTCCCCGCTACCTTCTGAGCATTCACTGTGTTGGAGGGGAACCTGCAGAGGGGGCATTAGAATCCCACTTTATTATTGTTAATTTCCAGTAACGCTCATTCTACGAGAGGCTCATTGCTGGGACCTGCTCAGTAGGGAAGAGGGGGACAGGCTGTCTCAAGCTGAGGTCCTTTGGCTGTGTCGGCTCTGAATCCCCTGCTCCTCCAGTGTGGATTTAATTTCCACGGTGCCGCAAATGCTTCCCCAGTGCCCAGCTATCAATTGAAAAGCAGTAGGGGGGTGGTGGTAGGGTGTCTGCAGGGGGGGGATGGCAATGGTGGGGAATGACTTGTGGTCTCCATGGCAACCGAGAGACGATAAATGGATCAATGTGCTGTTCTGCACCATCTGAAACTCAAGCGGCGCTGGCTAAATCTGGGGGCTGCCTTTGCCTGCCAGATCCTGCTGGGGGGCCATTAGTGTGAGACGGCTTGGCAGGAGAGCCTTCCCCCAGCGCGCCTCCTGGGCCCATCACTGCCCCTGTTTGCTGTGAATATGTGGTTTATACTGGAAACTCACGCTTGGCTCGGCTGAGACCTGCGGGGGTTTGGGTGTCTTTAAATGCTGCAGCACTGTGCTGGGGTTAGGTGCTGTGGTGGGCAATTGGCCAGGTATCCAAGTCCCAAGGATTTGGGAAGAGTAAAAGAGAAATGTGTTCTTTCCCCTCCACTGCTTCTTAAACCTTCAGCTCTTTCTGCACAAGCAGAGGGAGATTTATGCTTCCCTTTCTGTGAGTTAAAGGCTCAGGATCCTGGATGAGGTTTCTGTTGGGGTGGTGGGTAAGGGCAGCTGCCTTTGTTCTCACTTCTGCTTCCTGTGCTGTGGATGGACAGAAAACCTGACTTCTAAACTGCTGCTCCGGTGTTTTCACAGTGGCCAGATTTACTTAACAAAAGAAAATATTGATCTTCCTCCCCTAGATTTCTTAAAAAACTTATCTTGGTATGAAGTTTCCAGTCCAGTGCTTTTTAAATAAGAGTTTTTCCAGTGCCGAGGTCTTCTACAAGCTCTGGAGTCACACCTGACGCAGGGGTTCAACCAGTGACTCCCCAGTTCTTGACCAGGACCAGGGCCTGATGTTAATGGAGCCAGTGGAAGGCAGTGGCCAGCTCAGCAGCACTTTGGTCCATGCTTTTCTGGCTATGTGGTTGGATAATCCCAGGTGTCCCTTGGCACTTTGAGTGCTGCAAATTGAAGGGGCTGCTTTGTTTTGGTGTTGGAGTTGGGTCTGCAAGGAGGATCTGTGCAGGGGAATTCATGATCTGAGGTGCCGACTGGCCTCTGCTGCTCTTGCATCTGGGGGCATCAATGCTTTTTCCTCACACAGGGAGGAAACCTGTTTCTTTCTTTTTGATTTTACAAAGGGGCCTGGAGAGATGAGTTGCCAGAGGCTGCACCTGAGGCTTGTGATGAAGCTGGGAATCCATGCAGAGCTCTTAAGTTCAAGTTTTCTGCCTAGATTTATATCTGAGGTGAAAACTGGTATCTGTAGGGCTCTTCTCACCTTGATTTCCAAATGCTTTTCAGGATGACTGGAGGGACTTGGATTCCTCAGCCAAGTCTGTTCAGGCAGGGTTGCGGGTGCATTTCACTTCTAACTCATGGTGTTATGTTAGTAATTTTGTTGATGCAGACAGGGAGACCTGCTGTCTGCAACGGGGTGGAGAATCTCTAGAGGATGCTATGAAACCATGGGTCTGTTGCGGTTCTGTCTGTCCATCTCTGCCTATAGCCCCTGGCATGCCCTGCGAGGCTCTTAATGGGGTGGTGGCCTCTCACATGTACAGGCACCCAGTTCAGAGATGAGTGTTGCAGCTTGTAAAGGCTCGATTGTGGCACAGTCTGGCCAGGTACCTGAGCTTGGAATTCTGTGTGGTGTTTTGCTGAAATGTCCAAGAATTCTGCTATCTCTGTTGCCTTACGAATAATTTATGGGTCTCTTGACTCCAAGCTCGTAAAAATCGATAACTCTCCTTGGTTCATTGTTTTTCGGGTTTTTTTCTCTTTTCTTTTTTTCTTTTTCATTTTTTTTTTTCAGCAGCAGCTTGTTTAAACCCTCCCATTCTTTTGAGCTGATCTTGAAAGGCCATGGCTTGTTCACTTACCTGAGCCATGTTTTCGTTTTGCAGCGGAATTGATCCAGGCTTTTGCAGAGAGTTTGTTGTTGTTCTTCACCGGGGCTCTGGGCTCAGGGTGCTGGGGGACAGAATTGTCCTCTGTTATGCCTTTTCCATGGGCTGTTGCAAGGCTTTGCTGTTAAAACTCCTGCTCCAGGGCAAAGCTGTGGAGGTTGGAGAGGTCAAAACATTTTGCTTTTCCACTTGAGCACTGTGGTACGAGCTAACAAGAGGTTAAAGCAACTGCTGGGAGCAACTGGCAGCACCACGGGGCCAGATCCTGCCAGCAAAACTGCAGCCTCTTTAGCACAATAATTTGGATACGGATATGTTAATTTATTCCTGCAATTTCTAGGCCTGTCTCCGAATGGTGAAGCACGCTGATGATCTTTGCTCCTTGTCAGGCTTGGAAATGAAGCCTGAAGTGTACCAGTAACAGCTGTGCCCTCTGTGTTGGGTTATTATCCTTTCAGAATTTAATAACGTGACACCCCTTTTTACTGGATAGCTTGTCCTTCCCTCTAGGAACAGATCGATAACAGACCTTGTATCTGCTATTTGGGTGTAATTGCTAGTGTCAGCTGATGTCTGATGCTGTTATTCCAAACATCCCTGGGAAGTGTGGTGGGCTGTGGGGAGCAAGGACTTCTTCTCCAGCCCACTGCCCCCTATCCACGAGCCTGAAATGAAGAGATGGTTTCGGAGAGAAGTTTCTCGCTGCTCCCTTCTCTCCCGGCTTGTGTTTTATCATATGTGGGGGTGCATGTTGGGGAGGGAGAGAGAAGCCTCCAAAGACAGTGGCAGATAACTGTGTGTGAGCCAGAATGCAATGTGTGGAGGACTCCAAGGAAATTAAAGCTGACTGCTTAGTGATGGTCTTGCTCTGCGAAGCACACGGATTTCTGAAAGTTAGCTATAGATGGAGGTAGGGCTTGGCTTTGTGTGGGGAGCAGGTGAGAGGGCTCTCCATTTCGAAAAACTTATTCTTCCTGAGTCTTTAGGGTAATTGAAGAGGGTAATTGCTGTACTTTCATGCATCTAATCCACCGGTTGCCTGGGGAGGAAGGAGGAAATGATTCAAGTGCAGCACAGGGGCTGTGTGTGCAGGTAGTAAAAAGGGGACATTTACTCCAGGGCTGCTTGTCCCCTGCCTGGTCCCTCCTCTTCCTTGCTCGGGTTTCTTTCTGCTTGGTTGCAGGGAGCCTTTGCTGGAATAACTGGTGGGATGCATAGTTGTTGAGGAGGAGAGAGGGTGAGTTGTGGGTAATCTGAGGACGCCTTTTCAAGGGAGCAGTACTTTTTTTGATGAGTGGGTTTGAAGTGAGGATTATGTGCATGGAAATATACTACTTGGAAAACACAGAAATATAGTAACTATAAAAAGTCTGCAGTATCTAGAACTAAAATAATACTTTATAAATACTTCCTAGCAGTGGGGTTGGCCTGTGTAATCCTACAAGGAAAGAGCAGGAGAGTGATTGATGGCTGGCTCCGTGCTGCTTTATCCCTAGACACAGAGTGCCGTATTAAATATGGTTGTCTCTTGGTATCACACCCTTAACGGGAGGCATAATATTAGGTTACGGTCTGTGTGGCTGGCTGAAGGAGGTCCATGTCATAGCATTCCTGCCCTGTTTCAGCCTGTGGCAAAACTCCCATAGATGGAATCAAGGCCGGGCTCTCACTCTGTGTATTTGTATAATCACCCTGTCTCCAGAGAACACAGAACTGCCGGGAAATGCAAAATCATTTCATTAAGAATGCTTGATGCCCATTTGCCTAGCTGAAAGCTGCATGCTATTGTGGGCATTATTCTTGTTTGTTTATAACACCTGCACTTAATAGGGCTGTGCAAATCATCTGGAGAAGGGGATGAGTACCTAAAACTGGGGGGTAATGAGGGGAGGAGGGGAAGTATTTGGAAATATAAAACCAGCTCTGTGCAGCTGTGTGTGCTTCTACCGACCAGAGCCGTGACCTGCCGTTGGCCTGTGCTATGTACTGCACTTCCCCCCTCCTTTATTTATTTATTTTTTTTAATTTTTGTTATTATCTCTATTTTTGTACCCAATTAAACTGGGAGGAGGGAGGGGTGGGAGAGAGAACAAGACAGATGGATATAATGGGGCTAAATCCTGCCCAGCTGTTTTCTCAGCAGCCATCTCCCTTACAATCCCAAGGAAATAAATGCTCCTCTTGAGGGTCCTGATGGTTAATGATGATTTGAAGAGCGCACACAAACATCTCTGCAGATGCAGCCCGCCTGTGAGATTCCGGTCGTGCAGCGAGCCCTGGGACCCCGCTCCTCCTGCATTCAGTGTGATGATAAATCATTCATAGCCTCAGCAAATGCAATTCTCTTCCTCACTCTGCACATAAACAGTCCAGGACCCTGAAGAAAGCCTGCATTTGTAGTCCTCGGAGGATGAGGCAAGTGCTGTGACAGCTGGGAGGATCTGAAATTAAAGTTACGGGAAGGGCTCTGCGTGCACGGGTGTTAAAGCAATTCTGTATGGTGGTGGGTTTTTTGTTTTGTAGCTGTCCCAGGGTGATGGAAGGGAGAATAGGGATGTGCTCCTCTCACGTCCAGACAAATGAAAACTGTTGCTGTGCTTAGTCCTTCTTCTATAGGGATCTGGTTGCAAATGTTTATTGTGATGACTTTTCTGTGGCTCTTGTGTTCCAGGTGGTAAGGGGAGAGGTAAAGAGGTGCTGAGGTGGAGAAATAGAGGGACCTGGAATTCTGATTGTAGCAATGCAAAACACAGGTTCATGAGAGTCTCCTGTGTTGGGTTTTTCTTTTTTTTTTTGGTTCGTTCCAGCTTGAAATGTGCAGCAGGTTGGCTGGGTGGAGAGTGAGCCTGGAGCCAGCTACAGCTTGGCGGAGCAACCTTGTCCAAGGTTGTTCCCAAAGCAGGGTTGACTGGCAGCCGTGTACACATGAACTCCTTATGCCGAAGCTGGTGTGGAAACAGAGGGTGTGAGGGAAGAATGGGACCCTGTGCAGGCACCAAAATCGCAGTGTCTGTTGCTTCAGACCTGGTTTGAACACCCCTGCTCTCCTGGTGAGCTGAGCTCCCGGCCGCCATGGTGCTGGCCACGTTAACATCCGTGCCTGCTTCCCCCGCCGCGCAGGCGGTGTGTTGGCTGGTCGGTATTCCAGCTCTAATCCCCTGGAAACCCCGGGCGGGAGGAATGCCCTTGGCCATTAACAGCTGCCAGCTCCAGCCAGCGTGCTGAGGAGGGTCACTGGGCTGGAATAACTCCATCTCTCTGTTTCAAATAGACATCCAGCCTTAGACTTTACTCCCGTCTGTGAACTAATTTGGGTTTCTGGTTATGAGTGTTGCACAGCGAGCTACTACAGGGAAAGGGAAAAACGCATAGGCACCTACACACACTCTAGAAATATGTCAGAGTTGGGCTTGCTCAGAAACTCAAGCCCAAGCATGACCTACTTTGAGACTGTTGTAATCTGCAGGGGAATGCCCTCTGGATTAGATCAGCATGATCCTATCAATTTGTGCTTTGGGCTGGAGGAAGCACTGACTTGAGTTGCTTATTTTCCCTTTTGCACATGAAATGAGAGAAGTTTTTTTTTTTTTTTTTTTTTAAATTCCTTTTTTCTTACTCCTACCACTCCAATTTGAAACCAGAGGAGGTGTGTTGGCAATCACAGCATTCTGGGCTCTGCCTTTCCGGTATTGGTCTCGGCTGAGCACCTTTTTGGGGAGCACCTGTATCATGGAACAGCAAAGCCCACCCTTGTTTGTGTCGGCTGGATGAAGTTAGTTGGCAGAAGTTCTGGTCCTGGGCATGTAGGGATGCCTCAGCTGAGCTCCTCAGTTCCCTTTTTGCTATTCAGCTGTTTCAGTCTGTTTGTTTGGGTTTGTTCTTTCTGTCTGATCTGCTGCACTGAGAGACACTTTAATAATAAAATGTGAGAAATCATCTAACCCTTGTCTTTCCCCTCTTGTCACCAGCCATTGTTTATGCAGGAGCTAGAAATCTTTCTTTATTTTTCCCAACTAACAAATTGCTTCCAGAACTCAGCAAGGATGTGCATATCCACAGCAAGAAGGAAATAAACAGCGAGGCTGCATTTAATTTCAGCGTCTGCCAGGAAAGGGGAACCCAACCATTGCCAAGGAAAGATTTTTGGAATAGAGGTGTACCACACTTAATTTTCCAGGAGACTTTCTGAAAATAAAGAAGCTGGAATGGAAATAAAGCTTGCTGTGATGAAGAGAAATTGCTGCCCGTTGGCTGGGAGTTTAGTCTTTGATTGCAGAGGTAGCTTTGCCTCGGGTGACTCTGGGGGGCTTTCAAAGAGGCTTTTCTCCCATCTGCGGTACCTGGCACAGCAAGAGGAATGAGGAACAAGGGGTGTTTGGTCCACTGGTGTGAATTGTTCTGCCAGACTTCAAAGAGACGTGGAAATACCTAATCTGTCGCTTTCAAAGGGAGGAATAAAATATTCTGATAGATTCTAAATGGAATCGCATCAGCGGTGCCTCTTCCACCGCTGCCTTTGAGCTGCTCGCTGATCTTTCTGATTGGGGTAATGCAGTGAGGAAGATACAGTATTCCCTCGAGGGGAGCAGCTTGTGAACATTAC
Organism: Jacana jacana; assembly: GCA_013400555.1. NCBI lineage: Eukaryota > Metazoa > Chordata > Aves > Charadriiformes > Jacanidae > Jacana > Jacana jacana. The sequence continues at coordinate 170,705 of VZTM01013309.1, forward strand.
TGTTCAGTCAGCCTGAAAAGCTCTATTACAGACAGATTTAGACCCGTCTTTGTGTGCTGAGAGGCACAGCCTGGCTTCCGGGAGCTGGCTTTGTCTTGAGGACAGGTGCATGTTGGGCTGAATTATATTTACCCTTTTTATCTCCTGCGTTGTACCACTTTCACCTGCTGTCTCGGGGAGGGGGTTTATGAAGGGGTTAGGGCGGGCTGTGGTGGGGCCGGTTATCTGGTTTGTGGGTCCCGGCAGCGAGACGTCTCCCCGGCAGGACTGCAGCATCGCTTGCTCAGGCCCAGCCATGTCTGGCAGCTCTCCAGGCACCCAACTGAGCTGTCCTCGGCAAGGCTGGGAAGGTGAGGGGGGAAATAGATTTGCGAACAACCCACCCACTATTGATTTTCTTCATTTCTTGCATGCCCCTATGGTTTCTGAGTACTAGCCTGGCAGGCAGCTGTGGGTTGTGCTTGTTGCTGGTGGGACTGGAGCAAGCTCTCAGCGTGTCTGTGGGGTGAGCTGCAGGGGCTGCCCTGCTGCCGCTGTAGGGTTTCCCCCTGTATGTGGTCAGGCTCAGTTGGTTGTCACTGCACAATTCCTTCAGATGCAGTTGTTTGGGTACAGAAATGGAAGGGTTGTGCCTGATGTTGGCTGCTTTTTTGTTTGCTATCTTACTCTTGTGTATTTCCGTGCCCTAGTACTTGGAATTTTGGTCCTGAGAGCCTGGTCATGCATTGAAAGACACTGCATGTGGAAGAAGTCCCAGGAGGTCTCTGTGTGTTATTGGAACTGCTGAAGACAAATGGGGGAGGCTAAAGTCAGGTGGATAAACCGTCAGCCTCACTGAATGCGCTGAGAGAGTGCCATCAAGGTTTCATCTGTTTCCTGAGTTCTGTAATAGCTTGCGCTGATCTGAAGATGTCATGTAGGAGTTTTTTGAACAGTATGAATATGGAAAAGGGAGAGGATTTCCTGAAAGCACAGTACAGATTGTTCTCTGTGTCTCAGCTACACTGGCGTGTTAGAGAATATATCTTATCTCCATCATTGTGTTCTTTGTGTTCATCCCTTGACAAGTTTCAGCAGGGCAGTTGGGGTTGTTCATCCCTCACATAGATCCAGTTCTTCTGTGCTTCCCTGTAGTGGTCATATCTCAGGTGCTCTTTGAGTATCATGCCTCCCAAGTGTCCTGGAAAGACCACAGGCCGCCTTGTTCTGCCCTGCAGAAGCAGAACAGCTGGAAACAGCAGTATATGCCACAGAGTAAGTGCTGGCTGCTTGCTAACATCCCGTGGGATTGGACTGCAACATGGGAGTTTTAGGAGAACCAGACTGTAAACCTCTTGAGTGCAACACGGCAGGGAGGCATTCCTTAGAGATAACCGTAAAAATCCATCAGCGGGTGGTTTTGGTGCTCTGGATGCCAGAAGAGGAGCAGGACTGATTCCCTTCCTGCCTTGAAGCTGTGTATCTCATCTCATCTCATCTCATCAGGTTTTACTACACATGGTGGTGGTGGTGTTCCTGGGGTCACAGCATCTCTCATGCTGGGCAGGGATAGTCTTTCATGGCCATGCTTCTGGATCAGGATCACTGGGGTGGGAGAGTGTCTTTAAGGCAGCTTCACAGCTGCAGCAGAAAAGCCCTGGTCACACCAGCAGAAGCAGCTCTTGGAGATATCCTAGCTCTGGCAAGTTGCTGTCCCAAAGCATGACACGGTGGGCTCCACACAGTCTGCCAGATCTGGCTTAGCGTGATCGCAGCTGCGGGTTCGGCTGCCAGAGGAGACGATGCAGAAGGGGAGGGAGGAAGGGAAAAGTTCCCTTTGAAAAATGGCAGCGCCAGCAGGAGAGCAGCGAGGGTGAGGCCTATTGATTACACGCTTATCTCGGTTTCTTTCATGCCTCTGTTCGAAGGCACAGTGTGTGGACAAAGAAACCCTGTGTCTGAGGAGGATGGTGGTGGAGCAGGGTCTGGTGCAGCCTCTGGGAATTGATGCTGTAAAGTCTGGTCTGTTTGGGCTTAACTGAACTTCACTTCTTGGAGGCAGCAGAATGTTCCTGAGGAGACAAGCCTCCTGGAGGAAAGAGTCTTGCTGTCAGTATGGGCTCTGAACTATCTAGTGAAGGCAGCTAGCATGTGAGCTTACTGAGCAGCTCTGAAATTTTGAGGCTGTCTTTGTGCATCACTGTAGGAATTCATAAAAGTCTTATTCATGCAGTTGGAATTAAAAATATTTAAAGGACCATTTATGTAGGGAACTAGTCTTGCCCCTCAAAAGATAGCTGGCTCAGCAGCTGCACGCAGCTCTTGTGTCACCACATGGTCTAGGATTTATCCTGCTTGGAAAATGCTGCATTTAAATAATTTCTCAAGCCCTGAATTGCTTCCCCCAAAGCCACTTGTGCCACATTCTTATTATCCAAGTATATTCCCTTATCTTTCCTCTCTCTGCTTTCCAAGTATGGTACAGATTAGCTGTGGAGAACTTCCAGCTGTTTTGGAGGTTGGTAATGGTGACTGCGAGCCATCTTCTGAACTGGGAAGCTGAGAAGAAGCACCAAGGTGGGTTACCTGCTTGGAAGCTGGGAGACCTGTGGTGTTCACCTAATTCGTACTGACTTGCCTGGTTATCTCCATCAGTGCATTTGGGTGCCTGATCCTGCATCAGAGGCTGTTGGTAAGAGTAGTCATAGTAAGAGTAAGTTTTGCTCCTCTGTGCAAGTATGATGACACCTTCCTAAGTCTGACTGGGAGTGCTATGTTCTCTTGTAATTGAATCAAAAATTGGGACCTGCAGGCCTGGGCATTTTTGTCATCTTAGAGCTGTGCAGAAGATGGATCTCTTGCAGCAGTCCCCTCCTCATGTTATTCTGTGGCTGTTGGGATGTGTGTGAGAGCTGGAGGCAGCCCAGTCCTGGGAAATGCCCTCTTTTCCCTTTCAGGAGGAGTGAAGAGCCAACATGAACTGGAGAAACAAACTGGTGTCACAGTGGTGTTTGGCAGCCATTCTTACATAGGCTCTCTGACTGGAAAACCTGGGACAGGCTGTAACGGAGAGGAACAGTTCTGGGTGGATGCAATCAGTGTGGCCAACTGGTGGAAACAGATTGTCTTTCGCTCTGTGCACTTCATGCTAAAAATACCAGGGTGGCTTAGGAAGGGTATGATGTAGGTTGGAAAGCCTGTGTGTGGGCAGAGGGGCATGGTAGCAGGCTGCTCCTTGGGGGAATGCTGGGGAAACCCAGTTGGAGCAAGGACCCAGTACACAATGAGCTGGGTGGTGCAGCCTCTCACGAGGTGCATGGTCTCCTCTGGGAGCATGGATGTTCCTCGTGGGGTTTGGAAGTGTGAAACGTGGTGGGTGATGCTGCTCCATTCCCAGGTTTCTTACAAAGCTGGCTGTGTCCTCTGTGTGTCACTGACCGAGTAACACACTTGTTTTGTTGCTTTGGAGTGGGGAAACATAGCTGGAGTGGGAGTGCACGTGGCAGATGCCTGTTTTCTTTCAGAAAGCCTGGGGGTAGTAAAGACCTAATTAGCATTCTTGTGAAGCCAAGTCATAGGGAGACTCCAAGATTTAGGTTTGTAAAGAGGGAGTTGGCATCAGTGAAAAGAACAGATTGCTGGAAGTGTGTAAGCAAAGGACTTGATGCTCTGGTGGAGGAGAGAAGGTGGCATGGCAGGAATGATGGGAGCAGCCAGGTCCGTGGTACAAGGGCATGGGTTTCCTTCAATGTTGATTGAGTGGTGGCTTGGGTCTGTGCCCTGTGCTGGTGCCTTGTACTTTCTGTTGTGAACCCCACTCTGCTGACGCTGAGGTGGGAAGACCCATGTCAGGGTTTCTGCTTGATAGGGAAAGGTGAGCTCTGCAATGCCTGGGGGACGTTACCCTGCCCAGGTACCAGAGTGTTGATCATCAGCCCAGGAGTTAAGCAGCAGATTGCTTCATCTCTGCCTTCCCATTTCATTTGCGGATTTAGAAGGCTTCTTTCGAAGGTGATCCAGGCATAAAATCCTTGTGTGTGGCCAGTGATTTCCAAAAACTTGTGACTGTTTTTCCCTGTACCCTTTTGTCTCTGGGGGGAGACCGTACATGTGCTTGTGTTGGCTGGGAGAGATGCTCTTGGAGAAAACCAATTAACGTTTAAGATGTTGAACCTCCGGTTGTACATCTAATCACTGTATTTCTGCATTTGCAGTATGCTCAGTGGGTTTCATTTATCATGATGAAGTTTAGTTGAGCACAGCTCACTTGCTGGTCTTCCAGCCCTCTGCCCGAGGCACATATGCTTCCATTAATTTTCTGCTATTATCCACTCAGGTGTCCTGTGTGATCCAACATGCTTAATTTCATTCTACTGAGCACCAGCTCTTCCGATCTGAAGTTAGCAGTGTGATTTGCGAGCATCATAAGGAAATGAATCTTTCTTTTCTGGAGATAACTGCTTCCTGAATTTCTGTTCTATTTGTAATGCGCTAATAACCTCCATTCACCAAATCCTGCTCAACTCTTTCTGTCCCTTGGGTTTCTGTTGAACGGGAGTGTTCCTTGTTGTATTATTGTTGCATCCAGAGCCTGCTGAGGACCGTTTGTGCTTGGTGCTGCTCCAGCTCAAAGCTGGTCAGTGCATTAGGCACGTCACAGGTTCTTTGAAGGACTGGTGTGGTGCTGAGCTGCAGCAAATACATGGAAGACATGGGTCTCAGAAGCCTTGGAGAAAGGGAAAATGACTACATTTCCATAGGCTGAGCATGTAAATCCGGGGAATATGGCGATGGGTAATGTGGTGTAAAGCTCTCATGTAGAGTAAAGATGATTATATGAAAGCTGACTTTAAATGGGCCATGGTTCAGAGCTGGCCTGCCTACAAAGCATGACCAGGGGCAGTCTCTTTGGCAGTAGGTAGGCGGACAGGAAAGTTTTGAGAAGGCTGTGCTGAGGCTTTGCAGCTGCTTGATGCTTTTAAAGCATGGCTTCAAAGATGTGCTGCTTTGGGTGTCTTTGTTCCTGGGTGAAGGGGCTGGGCTCCCCCTTGGCTCTGACACCCTGGGGTCCTCTGCAGCATCCCTGACATCTGCTGTGATGCTCAGGTGATGGCGGGCAGAAGCATCTCTGCTTTTGATGCCTGGAGATGGATCACTTCTCCTCCTGGGCTGCAGGTTTTTTTTGTAGCCTGGTACTCGGAGCTGGAAATGTCTGACTATCAGGCTCTAGAGCTGGATGAAAAATGCAGGAAACTTGTGGACTGAGCAAATACCTCTTGTAGCAGACTGTTTGCACAGAGAAGCGAAGTTTAGAAGCAAAAGCAAACATGCACTGGCTAAGGGAGAGGGTGAGGCAGGGGAAAAATGCTGAGCTGCATTTGTCTGTCTCCAGGTCCATTTCTTACTTGGCTGCTTCTAGGATTTAACGCTGACGATCCAGAACTCGACAAGGCAGTGCTTTGGTATGTACTTGTTAAACCCCTCAGCCAGTGCAAAGCATTCAAAACCAAACAATTTACGGTACCTTCCATCTCCACAGACACTTAAGGGAGTAGTGCGGGCTCTCAGCTTCCCTTGGGGGGCTGTGCTGCCTGCCAGGGGTGAGCAGGGGGCACGGGTGCCTGCATGCAGCCTTGGGAGCAGGAGAGAAGGGTGGCGGAGCTCCTGCCCTTTTGGCTCAGATGCTTGTGATGCTCAGGTTTGTGTATAAAAGGCATCTCGTGAGGCTGCTAACGTGGTGGAGTTTCCTTTGGAATTCTCCCCTATCGAGGGATAGCTCCATTTCCCAGAACCAAGAGTGAGTGGGCACTGCTGGCCTAAGAGGAAGGAAGAGCAGGGAAGTTTTTCTTTGGCAATTCCCTTTGTAGTCCCTGTGTCTTGCCTTTGAAATGCTTGTGTGGCTTCATAGACTGTGGGGGTCTGCAAGGCAGCAGGAGAAGGAAGGTTGTGTAATGATGGACTTGAATATTTCATTAGTTAATGATGTTCTATAATTTAATTAAAAGTATCTTAGAATATCTAGGCAGCAGGAGGAATATGTCTTTGCCTCTCCTCAAGGCTACTGCTGATAAGTGCATTAATCCGTTTGCATTTGTTCTGTAAAGGCATGTTTCTATCAGGTTTTCGGGAAAGTCTGTTTCCTTTTAAATGGAATAAAGATAAGGCAAGACACTTGAGTCCTTTGTGGGGAGAGCCTGTAATCCTCCATGTGAGGGGAGTTCTGTTTGAGGCTTTGTCTAGCGTTTCGGTGGTACAGTATGTTGCTGACTATTCTTAGCCTGCTTTGCATAGGTAATTAATTTGTCTCCTACAGTAATTTCTCTGTAGTGATAATGCAATAAATGCCAAACTTAGGTGGTTATATGTGAGTAAATGTAAAAGAACTCGTCATGGGATAAATGACTGAGATTATGAGATGGGTGTAGAGAAGATACTGGGTGTTGAGTGTGAACAACAGGCTGTACCATTTTCAACATCTCAATGCAAATAGTTCATGCTCTGAACAATTCTTAGTCTGAGCCCTGACAGTAGTGAGTACAAAAAGCGCAGGTCACGCTTGCAAAATCTCTTCTACAGGTGTTTTCCATTTAGATCTTGCAGTGGCAAAGTTTTGTTCACTGTGTGTTTTATTTTTTCACAGATGGAGAAATTGAGGTTTGGAGACCTTAAGCGACATGTTCCAGGAGGATGTTATCAGAGCCAAGATTAGCTGTTGGGTGTTTTGTGGCTTTCCATCTTGTGCTTGTGCTGCTGAACATCCTTGCAGGGAGAGAACATAGGTTAGACACCCTGAGACGTGCCAGCCCCGAGTTCCTTTGGGCTGGAGGCAGAGTATGCTAATGCCAGCCCTGCCTTTTTCCTTCGAGGGGCAGAAGAGGCTGGCGGCCAGCGGAGAGAGCGGAGCTGAAGATGAGGGTTTGCTTGCAGTGAAGAGGAGGCCCTTTATGGAAAGGGCACTGTATATAATTGGACTGAGCTGTGTGTCAGCTGTTTCCTGCTTGTATGGCATTTGATCTGCCGCAGAGATCAAGTCGTCCATTGAAGCTTTTGCTGTTGTTGTTTCAAGGGAAGCCTGTGTTACTTATTCATGTGGTTTTCAGAAGTCGTCCCGCAGGAATATGTTTGAGGGTCATCTTGGTTTTGTTTTTCCTTCTCCAAATGCTCTCCATCTATTAGACGTCCTCTTTGTCTGCCACTTCTTCAGAGGCAAAAATTTCTGGCATTCTCGGTGGTTCACGTTTAAAGGAAAAAAAGTTGAAATCAACAAAAAGGCTTCTGTTGTACGTGCATTTATGTCTTTGTGTGCAGGGTCTTTCACTGCTCAATTCTAAACGGTTGAATTATTAAACTTGAAAAGCATCTGCTCTTTAGAAAGCATTCACATGCACTGTAAACACGATGGATAACAAGGTGGAACCTAATCTCATTGACACAGCTCTGTTGATGTTTGTAGTACGGGTTTGTGTGAACTCCTAGTTGTGGGTTTTACGATTTACTGCTTTGGGTAGATGGTGACCAGTCTCCTGGAGTCAGCTCCCTTCTGCAGGACTGAGAATGTTGCATGGAGCTGGGTTCTCTGTGGGCCAGCAGGGAGGCAGCCCAGGGATGGCCCACGGGTGGAGGTAAAAGGTTGGTCCAGGCTCACCCTTGGAAAAGTCAAAGCTCCCCATCCCAGGGAAGTTTGCTCAGGTGCTTTTTTGGATGTCTCACTGTTCCTGAAGAACTGCAGCCACCTATGACCTTCAGGAAGGCTTTGGTTCACCGAGGTTGGAAGTGAACCAGTGCTAACCCGTTCCTGTCCACTGGCCACCTCTCAGAAGCTTTTCTTTGGCAATGCATTTAGCAGTTAAGGCTGTGGTTTATACCCAGTTGTCTGTTCAGAGCTGTGCCGCAGAGGAGATGTGAGATGCCCACGGCAGTTTGCTGTAGACTGGGGTCTTGGTGGTTACTCTCTGCCTGCTCTGCAGCAGCCCCCCTGTGACCAGGGACAAGTTTGCACTGGCTTCTGGTGTGGCTCTGCCCCGGGAGGAGCTCAGAGGCTGAGGGTGCTGCGATTGTCTCCGTTGTGTGTTGGGGGAGAGGAAGGATTGCATCCAAGGACCTGCTTGAGGTGTTTCTGGGACTGTAATAATATGTTTGGCCATATTGTCTTCATCTCTGTACCAACTTCTAGACCCTCTTCCTGTAGGGAGGCAGAGAGGGACTGATTGATTTGCACTAAAGCATTCCTGAATCCAGGGCTGACTTTCCTGCATGCTTCCTCCTCAATGCCTCTGAGCCTCATTTTTTAAGCTTACAGATGTGCAGAATAAGCAGCTCTGTCAGCAGCTGCCTGGGCAGAACAGGAGGCCTGTGCAGTCCTACTGACAGTGTCTGACTCTGCTCCAAGTGGCTTTCCGCCCCCCTGTTCCTCCCACCCCACCCCACTGTGAGTAACTAACCAGTGCAGAACTGATGGTGGCTGGGAGGCCAAACTGGGGTTGAAGACTTTCCCACATGAGAGGTGCTGGCAGTGCCAGCAGAGATGAGGGTGAGAGGAGACAGCTCTGCTGTGCCAAAGCACTCTTTCATCTCTTTTCAGCTCTCCCCGTGAGGGGTCCTGGCTCACAGCATATAGATGCCTTGTGCAGATGTCTTGGCTGGGAAAGAAGTGGCCCCTTTTCCCTCCCAAGCAGAGCAGAGAGATATAAGCAAGCTATTGATTTGCTTGTAGCCAAAGTGAGCTGAGCCAGGCTCTGCAGTGCTTTATTGAGCCTGGATTAAGGCTTTGTTACCGAAATAAAAAAACAAAAACCACAACAAAACAGTGAAAGTAGAGGGTTTTTTTCCGTGTTGGTAAGCAAATCAGTTTCTGGGTGTTGTTTACCTGTTTGTTATTTCCAAAGCAAATGAGAGGCAGGGACAGCCCTTGAGTAAAGACTGTGCTTTCTCATCCCATTGAAGAGGGGAGCGGGGCGGCGCTGGGAGCTGCTGAGCCCTGGGCAGGCGGGCGGCCAGAACTGTCACACTCTGCCGGGTGGCACAAGGGCAGTGAGTTGGTGGCAGGAGTCCAGTTGTTAATGGGCAGGTGCCTCTCCTGCTGGTGGGAATTGCAGTAGGCTTGTTAGTGGTGATGAGAAAGATGCCAAGGAGTGGCTGGGATGGGAAGCTGAACTTTTACTGCAGCCCTTGGCGGCAATCGCTTGCCCCTCAGTGGTTCGCAGGAGATCTGCCTGGCTGATCTTTGTTGCTCTATTTTACTCCTGCTGGAGCAGAAACAGAGCAAGTGATCTCTGGGGCTCTTTTTACTGAGCCCTAAATTCAACCTTGAAGGCTTTTCCCTCTGGCAAGCAGGTATGTTTGAAGAAAGATGAATTTGGGGACCAGCGTAATTTAGCTCCTTGGTGCTCTCCTGCCAAGGTCCTCAATCTCGGTTTTGCGTTCCTTTTCGCTGCTGTTGGGAAATGGTGCTGCAGTGCCACGCTCCTGGCACTGCCCGCCATCAGCCTAGGCAGGTTGGTGAAACGCGGTGGCTGTGACGGGTGCCAGCGTGGATGAAGAGTGCTCTGGATGGCGTTCAGCGTGGGGCGGTTGGCCAGAGGACTGCAGCAACCAGCTCTGCAAAGAAGGGTGAATTGGCAACGAGATCCTGCCGTCTAAACGTGTTAAATTTTAACTTTAATTGTGTGTTGGGGCATAAGCATGGGATCACACGGAGTACTTCTGTTATCTTAAAGGCTGGAAGCTCTGCTTGGTACACATGGTGCAGCTGGTTTGAGGCTACTTTATAGAGCAGAGAGGTTGGCCAGAATTAGTGCCTCTTGCTTGTCTGGATTGCCCTGCTGAATTCACATCATCGTGTTTTGTCCTGAGGAAATAAGGCTGCTTTGTTGGTACCGCATGAACTTCAGCTGAGATGTTCTCTGCAGGGTGCTAGTGTCACCTCGTCCTCGTTTTGCTCATGTGGGATGGAAGAAACGCACCTCGGACTCGGGAGGGGAAAGGGGCTTTTCTGGGTTATTTTCAGTTGCCGCAGAGCCAGAGCAATCTTTAATCTTAAGGTGCAAATTGTCATCGCAGCGTTTTCCTGGGGAAAAGCAGCCTTGAGAGGAAATGGAGCTATAAATGAGCCTGGCTGGGCTTCTGGCGGAGTGTTTTGAGCGGGATTTGTGCTCTCCCTTTTGGCCAGAGGCCAGGCCTTTCCAGAGGGCAGCCTGGTAGAGCTGTGCTGTGCACTCAGGGACCCCCTGCCCCACGCCTGCCCAGGTCCTGGTAAGCGCCTGCCCTGTAGCGGCTGGTGGCCCGTGTGCTCAGCCCTGCTGGCAAGCGGCAGGTGAGCTTTTATGGCCCTGTGTGCTGGCATTATGCAGTTTTACCCACAGACTTTTGAGAATCTAACCTTGTAATTTTAGCAGCTGGCTCAGGGCTGCTTCTGAGCCAATAGGCTGGTTAAAATAAATAAATAAAACTACAGGCCTGCGTTTCCTGTGCATGTCAATATTGGAATAATTCTAAATGGTGTGTTTTCCCCTGGTCACTGACCTATAGTTTATTCCATTATCAACTGCTGGGTTACTGGCTCTTTGTATTCTGTGGTTAAGTGAACTGTAAGGCTGAAATCATTTGGCTGGGATGGTGTTGCTGGGCAGGAACTTATATCTGGCTGACTCAGATTGGGGTGAAAGTGTACCCTCTGGCAACTCAAATGCTCATTTATCTACACCTCCCCCCCTCCCAATAAACGGGTTAAACAACATAGTGGAGTATTGATCCCGCTTTCATCAGGAGGCCCCGGGCTGTAGCAGTTACCTTTGTGCCACATTCCTGCTGCTTTCCCAACAAGGCTGTACATTTTCTCTGAGCTCCCTCCCTCCCCTTGGTGACCTTCTCCTGGTTGGGCTGCGGCGGGCGTTGCTGCCGGACGCCAGCGCTGCTGTAAAGCTCATACAGCACCAGTACAGGGCAGAGCTTGGCAGCACCTGTAGGTAAGAACGTGTTTAGTTGGTGTGATGCTATGAACATCATAATGTTGAGTTTTGTGGCTTGGTAGCCTGCTTTTGTTCCTCAGGCTCTGTTCTAGGAGCAGCTGGCCTTAGGTGAGAAAGTTGGTCTTAAAATAACAACCCTCTGTTCTTTCATGGCCATTACAGGTAGATGTGAGGGCAGGTTGAAGACCATGCAAACCACTTTCTGTTTGAATTAGTGCCATAGTTATTGGTAGATGTTCAGCGAGTGCTTCCTCATATTCTTCCTGATCTTGTGATAGTGGTGGACCTTTGAGGTGCAGTGACTTGTTTAAAGCTCTGATTCAGACTCCTGGAGTGGCCAGTGTTGCTGCTCAGCAAGGTACTTCTTTCTGAGAAGTACCTGACACTTGGCATCCGAGTTGCCAGTGAGTGATGTGAGTACAGCCTGATCTGAGACCACAGGCTGTTTCGCTGTGCTGCTGGTTTTGTGTAAAGGCTGTCTTCAGTCAGGGGTGCAGACAAATCACACACCTGGAAGTGAGTCTGTTAAAACATGCAAGCACCCAGTAAGCCATCGTTCCTGTCCATACCAACAGCCTGGGGCAGTGCTGAGGGGCTCCAGCCCCTGCAGAGTCTCTATGCTGACTTGCACCCTGAAACGCCTGCTTTATTTTCAAGGGAGGAGGGCGGTTCACTATTTCTTTCCCTTTAAGCATGAACACTTACTCAGCTTGCACGCCCTGCCTGGGACTGCCTAAGGCTTGCTGGGGTTTTTTTGCTGCTGTAAAAAAGCGCCTTTAATACACAAATACTCAGAAATGCTGTTCTGCATGAGCCATTCCTGTTTCAGGTCTAATGAGGTCTTGATCTTTGTCAGAGACTGATTTGCGTGTTTTGCTTGTGGCCTATTGGGGGTGTTAAAAAGGCTTTCTTGTGTGCTGCTGCTCAGCTTCCCAGCCAGATGCAGCCATCATCTTCAAAAGAACTAGGGAAGAGGGATGGCTCATACTTTCTTTTATTTTGAGCCACTGGTATTTGGCATCCAAATAAACAGGTGTTCTGGGAGCAGAGTAGTACCATCTCTCGGAGCTCCCGTCTCTTACGTCACGTCAGGATCTTCAGGGAATTTCTATCAAAGAGATGGGTTTAGTAATGATTTTTTTTTTTTAATTATTTTTTCATTCCTGCTAGGGAATTGGTTAATAACTGGATTCCTAGGGTCTGTGGCAGGGTTGGCTGGTGTAAGAGGTAAATGTCTCTGGAGCGCAGCCCAAAAATAGTCTTGGATAGAATTAAACTCTGAAAGTAAATAACACAGCTGCTCTGCAAACCTCCAGCCTTACGGGGCAAATATTTGGGACTCTGTCAGTACCAGCGTTATGTGCCATGCTCAAATGAGGTCACGTCAGTTGTTACCCATGGGTACATGCTGGAAGTAACCCTTAAACCTCTGAGGAACCCAAGGCGTAAAAGTTCTAGAGACTGGGGATGTTGGCACTTTGGCACCGGAGATGAAATGTATGTCAACATTGGTCAACAGGTTTCCCCACAACTTGATGTCTTACTGCCAGGTTTTGACCTCTAAGTCTGGCCTTGCTGGTTGCTTGGTGTGGAGAAATCCAGTATAGATACTATGGGAAAAACCTTCTAATGTTGGTCCCTCTTGCCTGAGCCCTGCAAGAGGTGTGTGCAGAAGACAGCCTGGTCCTTCGGGAGGCCAAGACAGCAAACCACCAGTCAGTCTTGTTCCTTGGCTTCCAGGCGGTGCCAATTCCAAGAATAAGGCAAACACTGCAGTGGCCTTATCCAGGGACCTCACTGACGTCAATGTATGCCTGTCCATTAACCTTGTTGGACTTTGGGTCAGGTGTCTTTGAAGGCTCAGCATTGAAAGTGGAGCCAAAAGGCTAGCCGGGGTCATTCCAGCCTTTGGTGGGGTAACTTGAGCAAAGACAAGGGGCAGCCCAGCCTGTTGGGAAGGTCAGCCTAGATGTGATTGAAGGCAGAGGGGTTTTGCGTGGCCCTCTGTCTTGAGCTTCTTATGCCAAATATCTCTTACAGAGCTGCTGCTGCTGTGCATCTCTGTTTAAACGTTTGTTTATCTGCATGTCCTCAGTTTGCTTTGAAAATCTGGGGGCGGTGTGTGTGACCTGGAATGATGGAGGAACCCAAGTGTCTGTGCACAGGGTCAATGCAGCACACTTCATTTTATTTTGTCCTTAAATAAAAGCAGCTCCTGAGCAGATGGAAACATTAGCTTGAGAGCTGCACGCCTTTGTGTTTTAATGCTGTCTCCCTGGGCAGCTAGAGAGAAACATTATGAAGTCCTTTCTTCAAAAGGACCTTGAGCAGCAGCCTAGCTGGGGTGGCACTGAAGATGACTCGTAAGCCACTTTTTGGTGCTTTGTGTTGTGGAGTGCTGGGTGCTTTGGGGGCTGCCTCTGAAATTCATCGCAACTCTTGTGAGACAGAAAAGTCCCACTGCAAGCCTAGATTTGTAAGTTGTGTGTGAATAACATAAGTTGGCCAAGGCACGTGTCTGCTTTGCTTTAGAGCTCTGCATCACAAAGAGATAGAAATAACAAACATTGGGTTTACCCATAATGTGAATTTGCTTTTATTATAAGCCACAGAATAGTGACTTTTGCCTTGTGTGACCTTCTTACAAACCATGGCATCTCCTTTATTGGCTGCCTGTTAGTGCTCACCAGTAGATGTCTGCTCCTCAAGCAGGAGGACTGTGTTCAATTGTGTCAATATCTCAAGTATTTGGGCACCTTACCGACTGTTTCCTGCTCCTTTCCCATGCACATGCTGTTTCCTCAAGGCATTTTTTAGCATCAAGGAGAATGCAGAAGTAGCATTTAAACCATAAAGGATTCCAGATGTGAGCATGCCTTGGACACTGCTGGTGGAGGAGAAACTCATAATCCACACAGGTGTTTACATTATGGGGTGACCACATGGTATGCGTGGGTAAATACATACCAGATAAAGTTGCTTGCTTTTGTAGGTTAGTTTCCTCTCCTCTTTTTAAACTGTAACTTGAAATTAGCACCCTGGGGAGCATGCAACTGTATACCTGTTAGCTGCACTCCCTGCTGCGGTGTCAACTTGGTGGTTGGAGCTTCACATTCTTAAATGTCAGCGATGAGGTGTTAGAAGTTCCCCTCTTCCTGCCGGAGGAGGTTGGAGGAGGCCCCTGAGAACAGTTTGCTGTAGGAAATAAGAATTGCCAAGATCCTCTATTTCTACGGAGACTACGTGATCCCTTCACCTTGTGAAGGGTGGAATAATCCTGGCATTGCCCCTGCAGCCCCATCCCTGGCCAGATGGCAAAGCCTGGTCGTCCTTCTGATGCAGTGATTAGTCTCTGCTGCTATTCTCTGAAGACAGGCCAGCAGAGAGGGCTTTGCTTTGAGGCTGAGTCTCCTTCCCTGTTGATGGGAACTCTAGCACTTAACGTTTCCCCCAACGCTGTGCAAATCATTTTGCAAATTTTATTCCTGAGGAACAGGCAAATAGTTCATACTGCACTTGGGGGATGTTGCATGCTAATGAAACCGAAAATTAGATTTTCTTTTCCTTGGCATGAGGCTTAATTTTGAGCATCTTGAACAGAAGATCAGCGTGGGGTTGTGAGCTAGACAAAGTTCTGTTTTTACGAGAGCTAGCTGGAAAACTCATCGCTTCTGCTGGTGCTGAGTCTCCTTGAAGGCTTTGTAGTGGCTGTGGCTATTACTGCTGCTGACTGCGCGCTGGCTTCCTGACAGAACTGTTAATCTTTGTGGCAGTCCTTTTGTTTACCAGGTAACCTCGAAGTAAAAAAAACCACTACCAGTGGCTCTGTATTCTTTTCTATGAACATAGGAGATCCCAAAGCACGTCAGCAGGGAAGGCTCTGTTCATAAGGCTGCTTCTTGCAATTTAGGAGGCTTCAGACAAGCCCTGCCTGTTGGCTGGAGAAAATTACGTTGAACCTCCTAAGCTCTTAAAATATTTTTGGGGTCTGGAATTAATTTGGAGCATGAAGAATGGGATGCCACAATGCTGTCTTCAAGATGCCGCGTGAGTGGGTGACGTTGGTTCCTGGATGTGCAGGCAGCTCGCCCGCAGGATGGTGAGCAGCAGATCTCTGCGCTGGCAGGGCTGTCGCCCATGGGATGGAAGGGTGCCCTGGGGTGTTCCTGGGTTTGGGCTCCTGCCTAGCTTCTCATTCTCATTTTGGTTTAGATGGATGCTCAGAACACCCAGAGCACCTGGATTTAAAGCAGAAATGTTGTACTGGAGAAGGAATTTGAAAAACAAAACAACCAAATAACAGCCCACAAGAGAGGATTTACCTAATTTCAAGCTAGTGTCTCTATCGTTTCACACTCTCTTACTCCTGTCAGTCATGGCTCTCTTTATGTATATATTTGAATTTTCTGAGAGAAACCTTGCTGTCAAAGGCTGAGGTATCTTCCTGCAAGTTATTTTGGGGGTCTGTTTGAGGTGCTGTTTCTGCTTTTCCATTTTACAGCCATGGTGCTGCTTCTGTTCCGATCAGGCAGGGAATTGAGACTTCTGACTCAGTCCTCAGGCCTCCAAGGGAACTTGTGGAGATGACTGAGAAAAGGCAGAGCTGGCAGACTGGGAGAGATGCAGCTGTCTGAAGTGGTAGGAAGGAGGATGCACATGTTGACCGGTGTGAGGCTTTGGTGAGCCAGATCCTCCTATTCTGGGTTTGATTTGGTGTGAAAGGTTCAGCTTCAGTCTTCTGACCTCCCAGATCCAGAAAGTGTTGCGAGAGCAGTTGTTTGCATGAGGCCTTGTTTGATTTCTGTCCTGACCTGGTGTGTCGTGCACTGGAGATGACAATTTCATAAGGATGCTCTTGGATAGTGTGTGAAGTGGTCTGATATATAGATATATCCCCAACCCCCCTAGGGTATTACTTTGGGGTATTTCTCAGGTCAATCAGAAATATCTGGCAACTGTGAGGCTGCTGCTTTGACTTGCACGCACAAGCATGAACTTGCTATAAATCTGCTATAAATCTGCTATTTTTTTTGAGGGGAGGTATTTTTTTTTTTCTCCTTTTCAGAACAGTCTTTTCCTTGAGCTCCTCTGGACTTCTCTGCATTCGGGTTGAAAAATGAAGACATAAAACCTAAGATGTGGTAAATACATCGGTCCCAGGAGAAGGTGGAACGTGGGCTGAGGGCTACAGCCTGTGCTGAGCTGCTTCCCCCATGTGTCCTTCAGCATGTTTCCCACTGAGGTGGGACCCAGAACAGTTATCTGAAACAGTAGTAACATAAATTGAATGAGCAGTCCGGTTAAATAAGTAATGAAGTTAGCAGGGTGCCTAATTAAATTAAATTCAAAATTATGTATGGATGATGCCTTTCTAATAATTGCTGTAGGTTTGTCATTGAGATACTCCACAGTGCCCTCTTGGAGGAAGATTCCCCTTTCTCCGATTAATATGTTGGTACCACAGAGGAATGCATTTTACGCTTCAGTTTGCTTTGGTTCTCCTTCCTGATGCTCTTGTGACCGTTTCAGTGATGCTGTTCTTTATTTTACTGAGATGTATGGTGGGAGTTTGGGTGATTTCAGTCTCTGCTGATTATATGTTGAGTTTTTTTCCCTTCCTACAAAGGGTTTCTGCTTTGCTCCTGCCCTCACAGACCACCCCTGGTGCGTTTTTCTTGGTCCCCTGTGTCACACTGATCTCGTAGGGACTGTCTCCCTTTGTGCCTGGGGAGTTGCTTCTGCCTTTGTAAAGCTTTGGAGCCTGATGGCACATCTGGTAACTGCACACGATGGCTTAACCCATTGCTTTATTTGAAAGCAGTCTCTTAATTTCCATCTTCCCAGGTTTCTTTCAAACAGCAGCGCTTTGAAGGTATGTGTCAGTTTGGGAATAAGTGTTAAGCTGAGGAGGAAGGATGATTTTGAAGTGAGGGAAAGCCGATGAAGACACGTGAGAAGACGCAGCCATCAGTCGCTGAAGGAAATTCTCCTCCAGACAGCCCATTGAGGACAGGCTTTTGTTGCCCTGGTCAGACACTTAATGCATTTTGAAGATGGGTTGTCAAGGCAGAGCTGGCTCTGGTTGGCAGTTACTGACCTTTGAGGTAATGTGTCCTTAATAGAAGGATGCGAGAACCACAGAGGAAAAATTACCATTGTCATAACCATCTTTGTGCTTCTTTTGAGGAGGACAGGTCTAGTAAAGGACCTGTGCTCCAGCAAAACTGGTCCTGCCCCTCCAGGAGATGAAAATTGGCTTTTCTGAAGGCGAGAGTAGAGGTGGGGAGAGGGAGCCCAAATGACCAGAACTCTGTCGCTGGTTTATTAACTTTTTGTTTTCTTCCCCCTCTCTGCTGTTTGTTTTGCACCAGGGCTTAGGTATGAAGTCTCAGTGTCTTCAATGTAGTATTCAAGGTTTTCTGATACAGAGCATAGCCTTCGTGGACCCACAGTGCATTTTAGGAGGGGAGGTAGTTCCACCTGAATCAACATGTGCATTGCAGAGAGGTGCCTGGGACGGCAGCTACAGTGACGAATTACGGAAGAGCTTTGTCACATTTGGGGCAGAGTCTGATTCTTCCTTTTTGGTCTCCCTGGAAAAAAATCTCCCAGTGATGAACATGAGGCTCTAGCCCTGGGTTTTTTTTCTCCAGGAACAATTTGCAAACCTTTAATTAGTCCTTGATTTGCCTTGCTGCCTTGATGCCTGCCGCCCGTGTGACTGAGTGGCAGATTGGTGAGCTGCCTTACCCATTGCCTGACGGAGTGGAAATGTGGGAGTAGAAGGATCTTGGCCATAGAAGTTTAGAAAACCACAAGGTCTCAGTGACTGATATAACTAAGCGACTTGCGTGGGTGCGGTGACCTGAGTGTGGCTCTGCACATTTCATGCACAGTTGCTTTAAAGGGATGCTGATCATTTTCAGCATGACCTGCTAATTATTAGAGCAGATGAAAGCTTTTTTTTTTTCCCCTCCCTCCTTTTTCTTTTTAAATCCTCCTCCCCCTGCATGTCCTCTTCTCCTTCCTCCTTCCCCTAGTCCTTATCTAAGCTAATCAACATGACACAAACAGTCGAAAAAGCAGTATTCTTACAGCAGCTATTAGCTAGAAAGGAGTCAGGCGCCTGGAGCCCCTCAGGAGGGACTCGCTTGGTATAACCCATTGCTTTTAACAGCTGAAGTGAGGGCTGCAGAATCAGAGCAGAAAAGGTTTAAGCTCCTTTCTTATGAGGTCCTAATACTCAGTGACCTGTGTGCTACGATGTAGATTTTTAAGGCAACCTAAGCGTGGAATTTCGGTAGTGATGAGGGGCTTCCCAAATATCTGATATGTCCCTGATTAAAAAGAAATAACTATCAATGTCTACATATCTTTTGCTGGCAAATTTTCAAAAGTTCAAGATACATGGCTAAGTCCTTCAAGGAGAGTCTTTTCATGTCAAATGGCCATTTAGTGTTGGTACCGTGTCCCTCAGCAGCGGAAAACACGGCTAGGGGAGGCTAATGATAATTTGGCACAGAAGTAGTTTCTGTGTTTGTGTCAAGCTGGACATTTGGGTTTGTTTTCTCCCATATTTCAAGATTTCTTATCTAGAGCTGTGGGATGGAGTTTTTTTAGAGTTCCCTGCTCTGTTTTTGATGAATACTTAAAAGTTGTGCTCATGGTGATAACAGAGAAGGCTGAGATGGAGGACGAACTCGTCTTATGAATTTCAGCGGCAGTGCTGTGTTGGAAGGAAGCTGAGCAAATGGACACGATGTTTAAATACTGTGTCCTGAATTGCTTTCATTTGGTTTTTATTTTGTAAGCCATTGGCTGGGTTTTCTGTCCTTTCAGAAATCAGCAGCTTCTTATGAAATATGGAGCTGTTTAAAAACAGACAGCAGCTGCTCCATCCTTGCGTCAGCACGGACTCGGCAGAAGGAAGGGGAATGGTAGACGGTTGTTTAGCTGTGATATTCTTCCCTTCATTGCTGTTGTCATACTGTGTTAACAGAAGGTCTGATCAAATATACACCAGGAAAGTAAGACTTAATGTTTCTTTGTTCTCCTGGAATGGTGCTGGGAGGGGCCTGGGGGGGGGGATGGAGTATTTGAATGAGACTTTTATTTATGTGGTTCGGATAGCTTGGCATTGCCAGTGTCAGTAGATAAGTTGCTCTGCTCTTAGTTCTTAGGCTGAGCGCTGTATTTTTAGCTGAGAAAAGTCTTTGCTTAATTGTTTGTACCAAACCTCCACTATGCAATACAGAAACCTCTGGGGGGGTAAATATTTAGCAGGGAGAGTATGCTCTGTTCACACTGACTTCCTAACTTGTTTTAAGCTGTTTTTTTAAAAAAATCTCGGCCAGATTATTTTAAAAAAAGAAAAATGAGGAACACTGTTGCTCAAGAATTGGAAAGAACCCAAATAGTTTGCTTACTGTTAAAATTGCGACATGAGTGGAAACATTTGGTAAAGAAAAATTAATGGCCTGGTGTATTTGTGGTTTCCTGTTGAATCTCAAGTTCTAGAGGAGGTTGAAAAACCCGTGGATGTTTCCTCAGATTACTAGATAGCATTATACCTTGTGTGCATGATGAAAGACCTTCAGCAAAGCATGCCAGATATCCATGGTTGCTATAAAAACTCTCTCCCATCTGGAACATGCCTGTCTTCTCCTTTTCTGTTGGATGTTTTGAGCAGAGATAAACATGCAATGAAATTTATCCTTGTCCAGTCTTACTTCACTGAAAGAAGACTGAGTCTAGGTACTCTCTGGGACGATTCTACCTGTCCTCGAGTTTAGTGATGGGGCAGGGTTTCTGAGCAGTTTTTATTCCTTCATCCTTTTGGTAATGATCTGCCAGGATGGACTTCCTTCCAATCTGAGAGTCACCCAAAGAAGGATGCTCCTATGATCATTAACCCCAGGGAAACCTTTTAATGAGCTCTAAAGCCATGGACATAGCTGGCTTGTAAGGGAGGCGAGGGTCAAGCAGTCATTCGGCAGAGGAAGCGCTTGAATGTGCTTAAAGATCTGCTCTGGCCCATCTCACATCACTCATGATTAATGATCCTGTGCCTTTTGAGTTGTGAAGCCAGAGCCTGAGGAAATAAGATGGGAGAAATATCAGGGCTGCTTGGAGTCTTCCTTCAGGAGTCCAAGGATGTGAGGGAGCTGATCTGGTATCCTCCTGGTAACTGGATCCAATTTGTTGAGGTGAAGGTATCTGCAGAAGGTATCTGCAGAGATCCTGGTGTGGCCACTTCTGTTTCGTGCTGTACATGTTAGGACCCTGGCTGCTGGTAGCTCACACCCTTTGAGAGGCACCACCATGGCCAGAATTGCAAAGCCACTTCTGGGCTAAGTTGGAGCTTCTTTTGAGGAACACTTGGTCATGCATAGGAGGGGCTGGGTGGACAGGTAGGGTGATGAATGCTGCAGCAGATTGCTGAGGAATGTGGTGGTTCCTGTGCCTGGTGGCTTTTGGAGCATCTGAGAGCTGCTGGGGGAAACCTTGGGCTGGAGACATTTGAGCAGAGGTCAGGTCAGAGGATCTCTCCTTTGGCCCACAGCCCCTGTGCCTGTGTCCTGGTTTGATCATGCAGAAGATATTTGTGTACACAAAAGTATAACTCGTGATCACGCAGGGCTTAAAGTTGTGAAATCTTTGAGGCTCCTCTGGGTATTCCTGTGGGAAGGGAAGAGTTATTCCTCAGATAACTTCCATGGGGAAATAGTTAATCCCATTAAACACCAGAGGTTGTTTTCTAAACCAAAGGCTGGGGCTGTTGGGGGAGCGTGGTTAACTGTGTAGACTGGAGACAGGCTAAAACTCATAAAGGAAAAATGTATGTAGGAGTTTATAGCTGTGTATAAGTGTATTAAAGCTTTAATTTAAGATCACTGGCTGAGATCAAAATGAGCCGGTGTGAAGCTACACCGCTTTCAGGGAGCTGAAAACAACTTTTTGAGGTGGATGTTGGCCCCACAGCTGCAGGCATTTGATGTCTGAGAACAGGCACAGTTGCTTAAAATTTGCTTCTGGTTGCTTTGGAAAATAGTAAAGCATTGGGGTTTTTGGTGTAATTTGAAATAATGAGAAACTTACTTAAAAAGTAGTGCTCATCAAATCCTTCAGCTTTCAGAAAATCCCCTATCCAGATTTTGGTGTGTGTTTGCTCTTGGACTGTTGGGAGTTAAATTTTCCTCTTGACTCAACTGTGGAAACGCTCTTCATTTATCATTTCCCAGTTTAGCTCCTGTATTAAAATTATAACAAGGCTGGGGTTTATTTTTGTCTTGTGTACATTTATCTCCTGTGTATCCTTGTGTCTATTATTAGAGTCCTGCTCTGTTGCTAAATGGATTGGCCGAGCTCTTGGGGACAAAATACTGAAGCATATGACTAGTCTGCAATACCCCTCAGCCACTCTGCTTTTGCAATATTCATAGTGGCTGGGTTTACCCGGCATTTGTCATAGCTTGCTTATTTTAAATGCCGAGGATGCAGTGGGCAGAGCCAGCAAACAGGAGATCTTCAATGGCGTATCAGTTTGTAAGTGGGAGGAGGTGGATGTGGAGGGGAAGCTCCAGCTGAAAATAAACAGAAAGCAGTGGTGTGTGTTTGGGAAGTGTCTGAATTACATGAGGAGGGTACAGCCCTCCTCTTTGGTTTTGTTGTTTGGGGTTTGGTTTTGTGTTTTTTTTTCTTGATAGGATATTTTTATCTCAGACTGCAAATAATGGAAGGTGGAATCCTCTGAAGGAGGACTGGCATGGTTGGCTGGCTATGGACTGACCCTTTCCTGAATTAAAAAACAGATTGGAAACTTTTTATGGGTTTCAACCGTGTTGCAAAATCCCCGTGTCTCCCACTTCTGCTGGTCGGTGGCTGGACACTGGTCCTCAAATCTGTACCGAGCTTTCTGGCTTGCACAAGAGTGATTTTTGTAGTTCTGCTGGTCTTGCTCTCTTCCTGTTTCCACATCCAGCCTGAGCTAGCTGGTTTCTTGGGTTTTCTGGGATATGCTACGTTTTATAACTTAAGCTATTGAATATCTTAACCATATTCTTGCTTCGCTTGTGGGACCTAATTGTTCATGTGGCCTCTTACATTTTCTGCAGCTCTCTCCCAAGTCTTAGAAAGGTACCTTGGGTCCTGCACAATGCAGTGGTATGTCTTTCAGAGGACTAGTTTTTGATGCTTTAAAAATATTTTTAAATAGCGTAGGCAGTGCCTTTGGCAAGGACACGCTCCAGAACTCCCTGAAACAATTAGAGACGACTCTTACTGGTACAGCACGGCTTGGGATCAGATTCTCGATTTTGTTTTTCTTTCCTTCTAATTTGCTTCTCTAAAAGGCGTGATGAAATACTTCCCCTGCTCCCCTCTGGGTGTTTTGGTTTTTTTGGAGTTTTTTTTTTTTTTTCCCTTTTAAGCTATCATCTTGCTAGTGCAGATTTTCTCCTTTCACGGCTGCTTACCATATGCCGGTTTTGGGTGTGTGTAGCTGTGGTTCTGCTTTGCTGACATGGGCCCATGGAGTCCACCAGGGACAGTCTGCTGCTGGACTTCTCAATCCGCTTGGAGGGACGCTGCCTGGGAATGCCAGCTTTTGCACAGATCCTTGAACGAGTCGTCTTCTTCCTCCTCCTCCCTTCTTTGTGTTCCTCATCCAGCATCCTTTGGTTCCTGCGGATGTGCCACGTGTTTCCTTGTTTTGCCTGTGTTAGCAGCACTTTCTGACATCAGAGCCTGTTCCTAAAGACGCATCTCGGTCCATGGCAGACTTTTTCCCTGCTGCAGGCTCTGTTATAGTAGAGGCAGGTGTGCCCAGTGGGGCTGGGTGTATTTTTGAATGCTTGTGGATCTCTCAAGAGGGTGGTTTAGCCCTGGCTGTGCCGCTGTGGGTGTAGGAGGCTGGGAGCAGCGTGTATGGGACTGAGTTGCCTGAAAGATCTGCTGCTGTGGCCACAGAATTACTTGGCAGGTGGGGGAGAATTGATCAAACCAACCTGCTCCCACTAACTGTCAGACTTTTGTATTTTTTTTTTTGGTGACTTTTTTGTGTGTGTTTCTTTCATAGAATCATAGAATGGTTAGAGTTGGAAGGGACCTTAAAGATCATCCAGTTCCACGCCCCCCTGCCCTGGGCAGGGACACCTCCCACCAGAGCAGGTTGCTTAAAGCCCCATCCAGCCTGGCCTTGAACCACCTTCAGGGATGGAGCATCCCCAGCTTCCCTGGGCAAACCTGTTCCAGTGTCTCACCACCCTCACCGGAAAGAATCTCCTTCTGGCATCTCATCTAAATCTCCCCTCTTCCAGTTTAAAGCCATTACCCCTTGTCCTGTCACTACACTTCCTGACACAGAGTCCCTCTCCAGCTCTCCTGTAGGCTCCCTTCAGACACTGAAAGGCTGCTCTAAGGTCTCCTTGGAGCCTTCTCCTCTCCAGACTGAACAACCCTAGCTCTCTCAGTCTGCCTTCATAGGAGAGGTGCTCCATCCCTCTGATCATCTTTGTGGTCCTCTGCTGGACCCGTTCCAACAGTTGCATGTCCTTTCTATGTTGAGGACTCCAGAGCTGGACACAGTACTCCTGGTGGGGTCTCACGAGCACAGAGCAGAGGGGTAATTTAATTTTATGAACTTTAAAACATGCATGACCGAGCAGTTTAATTAGCTGTGGGAACTGCTGGAGATAACATACTGGTATTTTCTGCAAACCTCACTGCCCTTTTCATGTTTTTGGCGCGGCAGAGTTGCTGTGAGCGAGGAGGCAGGAGCACCCGTCAGTGTAGCCCAGATAAGATGTTATCGCTGGAACAGAGATGAAAGTGGCTGTGCAGCTGACTGGTGTGTAGGCTGGCTGCTTGCAGGTGGGAACCAGTCCTCGGTACCCTCCCCATTAGTCTCCTTGCGGGGATGGGGATGTGCCTTGGGCACAGCAGAGAAGAACACAACCAGGTCCACATGCCTTATTGACCTATTCCTTTCATCCATTTCACCTTCTCCCATGCCTTTGTGTTTCAGGGGAAACCTTCCATGTCCAGGCTTCACAAACTGCATTCTCATTTGTTAATTCTTGGGTCTTCTACCTGCCACTCCAAAAAGTTTCTGTGGCTGTGAAACTGCTTACAGGAGGAATACCAACATTGTTGTTAAAGCTATATGGGCTTTATGGAAATGTGGAGGTTTATCGTGGTCTGCTAGCATGTGTTCAGAGGCTGCTAATGGGTGGTATTCCCAGAGACTGAGTTTGAAATCCTGCTCTCTGTGCAGTGAATGGAGGCTCCCCTTGACTTTGCTGAGTTCAACCCAGGTTCTTCTCCAAGTCCTGTCAGGAAAGTCACCATGTCTGGATCCCTTACCGTGGCTGAGTGTATGCTTTCCAGGCTGTGGCAGTGGTAGGGGAGCTGTTAGTGGCTGCTTCTCCAGAGAGAGCAGAAGTGAAGACCCACTTTGGAATAACAGAGGTTATAACAACAGGGCTCTGGTTTGTGGTCCTGGCTTTATTAGCAATAGACAAAACTGCCTTTCCTGATGTATTTTTCTTGTCCTTGTGGTGATTTTCTGTGGTCATATCTGCCTTGTTTCTTGTTTTGTCCCTGTGCATGAATGGATTGTGTTTTGGAGCTGGCTTCCGTGCTACAGAGTCTGCTTTGTCCTGACACCCAGCATTGAGTGCATCCTGGTCTTGCAGTCTGTCCAGAGGCTGCACGTGATCGAGTGGTTTTAATCGATTTTGAATTGTTAAAGGTCAAGGATATTGTTGCAGAAGGTTCATTTAAAAAATAAAAAAAAGGCATCCTGTAAGAGGTGCTGTTAGTTATTTCCTTTAAACCCTTAGATTTGGGGTTTGAGAGGAAGAATTATTAAATGATGTCTTAAAGCTGAATAAAGAACTCGGTATTGAATGTTTTAATGTCTTACAGATGCGGTGGGGTTGCAGGGTTTTATTTTAAATTTAACAATGGAAGTTGGAGCAGCTCCAGTGCTGTAAAGAATAGTCTCTTTAATTAAGGGTTTAAGCTGGAAGAGCATGTGTAGTGTGATGCCATTTTAAAGTTTCAGCGGGGCTTTGTAGTTGTAACTTGTTATTCCTCATCTCGGGTCACGTATCTGCATGTCTGAGGTTGTAGTGGGGATGTTCCTTGCCTGGAGAAGGGAGGTTGGTCTGTATTAAGGAGGAAGCAAGGTTTCTGTGGAGTTTTTAGCTCTGACTGTATTATTTTCTCTTTCCTGTGGCTCATGATGCCCACTCTGAAGGTGCTGCATCTTTGCAGGCACGTGCCTGTGGTGTGTTATGCCCAGGAGGAAACATCAGCTTTGTATTTCCCAGATAATGGTGTGGTGGTCTCTTTTCTGTTGGAGAGAATTTATTCCGTAGCCATATTCTTAGTTGTCATTTTGGTAATTGCCAGCTGGGATGGGACAGAAGACCAGGATCGAATGTGGTCTGCTCGTAAAGTCATCCCCAAGACCCTCTGAGGTTTCACTGGAGCAGGGGAGTATGAAACGTGGCTGCATGCCTGCCTTCAGCAGAGCAGGGCTAGATCCCATCCCTACACAAGTTCCAAGGTTTCAGTTCTCTGTGGCTTGGTTGCCCGTTACTTACTGGGGTGGAACCCAGAAAATACAAAATAAATTATTACTCTCCCCTAGAAAAAGCAAGCCTTCCAGGCATGTGTCCCTGAGCTCTCAGCTGAAAAAAACAGCATTAAGAGATTTCAGCTGATGTCTCTTCAGCCCGTTCTCAGCTCGTGGGTCTCCGGGAGGTGATCTGTGCCACTGCTGTTTCTCCCCTGTGCATGGCTTTACCTGGCTCTGGGGTAGCACAGTGTGCATTTAATTATCGGTGGCAGCAACTGCTACTTTTGGCCATTCTCAGAGGCTTTGCTGTAAGAACCAACATCTGCCAGGGTTTGCTGCGTCCTCATTTGTGCTAAGATGATTGCTTGACTCTTTTTGGGATAGTTGCTGTGAGAATTAGGCTCTTCTGTGCCATTAGAAGTGCAATTGCGTAGCAAAGGCTGAGCAGCCGTGAGCCTGCCAGGTACCGAGGAACCTTTATGGTTTGCATTTAGTGTCTCCTGGTGTGTTTATGCCCATAAAATAATTAATTGAACTAGAGCTCCAAGCAATGTTATCACCTTTGCACGGTAAAAAAATATCATAATCATGTTCTCCGACTTAATGAGATTTAGAAAAAAATGGCCTTTTTTTGTTTGCCTTCTGATTTTTTTTCGAGTGTTAAAGGCTCCCATGGGTGGTGCATTCAAGCCTTTTCTGTGTATCTGGAGGAGGACTGGCCATGGAGGGTCACCAGCCTCCAGTGCAGAGCAGGACCCTTTGGGTTTCCCAGAGCTGTTGCCAGACTTGGAGCTGGATCATGAATGTTGGCAACACTATTTTGAGCGTTGAGAAGGGAGCTAACTGTATTTTTGTGGTGGCCTTGGCTCTGCTTTTTTTAAATTTTGTCTTTAATTCCTATTGTTTGCCTTGCTTATTCGCTAACTCGCAAAATTCAGCAAATTGCAAAGGATCTCCCTTCCCTTGGGGTGAGTTTTAGTCAGCGCTGCAGTGAGCCAGCACATGGCAGTGGCAGTTGTGGAACCCCTGCTCAGGGGTGTAAATGTGGCTGCTGTGATGGACCTGCTGGCCTTCAGATGGTCAGGGGCTGTGCCAAGGTGTGGAGATAGTGGGGTCATCCTGGGCAGCATGGTGTGTGTATTAATGGTACATATTAACTTCACATTATCTTGGGAGCTGCTGTGTGTTTGTGTTAACTGCTCGTTTTGGTAGGGTTTGGTTGAAATTCACCATGAGGATCCTTAGCTTCAGCAGTCTTCACTGTTGACTTGAGTGATGTCTTGAGTGTCTTCTCCTCTGTTTGAGTTTTGCTGCTGGTTCTCGGTCTTGCTGAGGTGCGTTAGCGCTTTGAACACCTTCAACTGCAGAATAAGCCCCAACTGTGCCTGGGCAGGATGCCCTGGGCTGCCACAGGGACACAGGTGTCTGGAGCGCCGTTGGATTCTCCAGGACATCCCTGCAAGGCTCTCCTGAAAGGATGGATGAGTTCTCCCAGGACTTTGTGAAAGAGGATTTGTAAAGGAGGCTTGCTTCCCTGCAGCTCTCCAAATCACGCACGGAGCCCCATAAGCCTCGTCACCGCTCGCACGGGAGGGCAACCACAAAAGTCTTCTTTTGCTGTCTGTTTTCTCTGGAGCCGAGAGCGGAGGAGCCTCGCGCGCAGCTCGCTGGAGCCAACACGGCAGAGCAGACCTACCTGCTGAGTAACAGGCTGAAATCAAACTGGAAAAACCCAAACATCGCGCTGAGCCCGTGGCAGTCGCTGCAGATGCCGCGCCGGTGAGAACTCACCAAATCCATTGACCGGGGGAAACGGTGCCCACGCGCTGTCCCCGGGAAGAGGAGCGTCCCCGGTCCCTGCAGCTGGGCACGGCACAGGAAGGAAATGGTTAAAGGAGGAGAGGTTGTCGAGTTGGGTTAGCCATCAGATAGCTAATATTTTAGAGGTTTTTCAGAGCTAAGCTATAAAAAGGCTGTAGCAGTATTTCAACTCGCCCATTGTCTGCTGGAAGCCAGCCAGCGTTGCCATGCCGACGAGGAATTATTACTTGCTGCCAGAGCTGGAGGAAAAGCTCATACTTTTGGCTTCAAAACAGGAGGGGTGGACTTATGTAATCCACTGTGTTTATAGGCTGAGACTGGCAGGAGCATTGAGAAATAATTACAGGCTTTCCATTTCATTTCCAGCTTGGTTTTAAGGCTGTGTGGCCTCTCTTTATTTATTTATTTTTAAGTTGAGAGGGTGGCTGCTAAAGATGCAGGAGGTAGCAGAGGTGATGTAGGGATGCTGCTAG
>VZTM01013313.1:10175-20366 GCA_013400555.1 Jacana jacana
CTAACAACCCCTTGATCCCTCAGCTCCTTCTACTGAGCATGATGCGGATGGGATGGAATACCCTAACTGGCCAGTTTAAAATTACCTGACCTTGGTTGTTCTAGCAGTAAGTATAAGCAAGGGCCTCTCTGCATACCATCCCTTGGTATAATCAGGTCTTATCACTGTGAGACGAAACACTCTCTGAACAATGTGCTGTTAGTTTCAGACTTTAGTTAGTTAGAAGAGGCCCAGCTAAAAAAGTAAAACTACTGAACAGAAAATTGGTTTGTTTTGCCTCAAACCAGGACACCCTCCCTGGTACTGAGGTCAGACTGACAGGTCTGTAGCTTCCTGGATTTTCCCTTTTGCCCTTCTTGTAGGTGGGTGTTACATTTGCTACCTTCCAGTCCATCAGGACCTCTCCAGTTAGCCATGACTTAAGGAAAATAATGGAAAGTGGCTTGGCAAACACAACTGCCTTCTTAAATGTTAAAAGTATGTTAAATACCTTTCTTCCGTGCAGAATCCTCCATACTTTCACAGGAATACAAGAATGTATTACCCCTAGAATTGGAAAACTTCTTCCAAGATTGATTTGTTTGATACCTAATACAGAAATCCAAACTAGCAGTTCTGTTTTATCAAATTCAAGCAAGCCAATAATTCATACAGGTAGAAAACATCCTCTTAAAACAGAATGAAACACACCAGTTAAACAGCATGTCTTAATTTACAGTTGGTTAAAATGCACAAAAGACTGCTGTCTTCACTACACGAAACCAGCTCTTAGTATTCTCTCTCCACCTTAATCACAGAATCACAGAATATCAGGGACTGGAAGGGACCTCGAAAGATCATCTAGTCCAATCCCCCTGCCAGAGCAGGAACACCTAGATTGGGTCACTCAGGAACACGTCCAGGTGAGTTTTGAATGTCTCCAGAGAAGGAGACTCCACAACCTCCCTGGGCAGCCCCTTCCAGTGTTCAGTCACCCTCACTGTGAAGAAATTTTTCCTCATATTTAACTGGAATCTCCTATGTCCATTACCTCTTGTCCTATCATTGGATGTCATTGAGAAGAGCCTGGCTCCTTCCTCCTGACACTCACCCTTAACATATTTATAAACGTTAATAAGGTCACCCCTCAGCTGTCAGATCTCATCTGAAGGCTGTTCACTTCCTGCTTCTAGTGTAAAATGAACTAACTAGTACTTTGAGCTCTACCACTCACCAGCAGGTAACCAAAACTTCCTGGCTTTAATCTACACTAGATTGGATATTCTTTCCAAAAATGCTTTGTGGGAGTCATCTCTTGAATGCCGAGCAGTGCCCACCTGGACTCCTGTACTGAAAGAACAGCTAAGCAAGAAAGAAGAAAATCACTGCCTGCTATACGAGCTCTGCTAGACACAAAAAGATGAGCTAACAAAAAGATGAGCTAACAAGAAGATGAGCTAACAAAAAGTGTCCAGTAACTATAGGCTATTTGTGTCACACCTGTGCCAAAGGTAAGTGCATTCATGCTTTGGAAGATCAGAATATTTTATTATTACTGTGTCTTCAATATATAAAATATCAACATCCGTAACCCTTACACAGCAACTCAAATTCAACAAATGACATAAAGCAAGCTCCAGTAAATGAGAAAAAGGAAGACAGAAAGTAAAAAAAAATAATCTTTGAATGTCACCACTGTAAGAATATAGATAAACTAGTTGAAACAGACAATTTTCCCTTTTAATTTTCACACTCACTAACTATGGGACAACTAACATTAAAGGAAGAATTAATTTTGAGAAAATTTCTTCAAATAACTAGCAAAAAGGAAATAAGCTTACACAGAAAAAGACATGCACAAAAATCCACACCATTTTGTGGAGGTTTATCTGAAAGAAAACATAAAATAACCTATTTGAAAACTGTTGTTAGATACAAAGGCTTTCAATTTTAAAATCAAGATAGAATATTCACATTATAAAGTACAAGGTGCCATTTCTTAGGAATCATTCAATAAAAACATTTTATTGACAAACCTTGAAGAAAACTATCTTTTTTTTTTCTCTTTTCAGAGTGTGTTTTGAAAAAAGACGCAAGAAGTTTGTAGAACCAGCTCTGCAAGTGCTGGAAAGGAAACAAGCAGTAGAAAACCAGGTCTTATACTGTAATATATTCTAAGCAGCATTACAAAGTAAGTAAAAAAAAAAAAAAATTAAGTTCATCTGGTAATTTATTTTTATCACAGATGTAAGTAGATTCACTTCTGCACTTTCCTACATCATTTTGAAAAAGTTTTTTAGCATCTGTAAATAGGTACCATTCACCTCCCTATACTGGTTTGTAAATCAAATTCAAAGATGCAAGATACTGCTATAATGCACAGTCCATAGCTAGCTACAGCAATACTTTTCAGGTAATTGGAAACATAAAAGAGTAGTTTGCATGTCCAACCATTACAAAGCATGCAAATAGTTAATTTAAATGTAATCTGATTTTGCATACTTATGTTTGAATTGTTCCTTCAATATCAGTAAGCGTGCATTGAAATTATGTCTGCCTAGTTAATGAACCTGGCTTAGAAAAATAAATTCTAAATCTGTTACCTGATCACATTAACTGTTAAAATAAATGGATGGTTGTAATATTTTTATTTTTGGTATAAGGCATTTGTAAGCCAAATCTCGTAGTCAGGCATGTATTCATCACAGCCATCATGAAGAATCAATTAAGTTTAAAATGTTAGGAGTATCAAAGAATTTAATCACTTATTTTATTATAAAAACTTAAGAAACCAGGCATCTGGATAGGTAATCCTATTCTGAAGATCCCAAAACCATCTGCAATTTACTATAAAGCACTAAATAGTTCGACAAACTTCATTTCAAGTTTGCATGTCTGTACCTTGGTACTGTCCCTACAACAATTATTTCAAAAATGAAAGGTTTATGAAAGGAAGGTCTCGCTTAACCAACCTGATCTCTTTCCATGACTATGTGACCCACCTTCCAGATGTGGGAAGGCTGTGGATGTTGTCTACCTGGATGGTCGTAAGGCATTTGGAACCATTCCCTACAGCATTCTTCTGGAGAAGATTGTGAATCATAACATAGAAGTGTACTCTTCATTGGGTAAATAACTGGCTTGATGGCCATGCCCAGAGAGATGCAATTAATAGGGTGAAATTTTGTTGACAGCTGGTCACCAGTGGTGTCCCTCAGACATAGCTTTGGGGCCAGTCTTGTTCAATATCTTTATCGATAGTTGACTGCACCCTCAGTAAGTTTGAAGACACCACCAAACAGGTGGGACCATTGATCTGCTTGAGGGTAGAAAAGCTCTACAGAGTAACTTGGGTGGGTTGGATCATTAGGCCAAGCCCAATCGTATCAGGTTCAATAGGACCAAGTGCTGGGTTCTGCATTTCAGTCACAACCACCACAGGCAACACTACAGGCTTGGGGAAGAGTGCCTGAAAAGCTGCCCAGCAGAAAAGGACCTGGGGCCTGAACAGGAGCCAGCAGTGTGCCCAGGTGGCCAAGAAGGCCAATGGCATCCTGGCTTGTATCAGGAATACCCCTCATATCAAGCAGGAGCAGGGAAGTGATCGTACCTCTGCACTCTGCTTTGATGAGGCCTCACCTTGAGTACAGTATTCAGCTCTGGGTCCCTCACTACAAGAAGGATATTGAAATGCTGGAGCATGTCCACAGGAGAGCTACCAAGGTCATGAAGGGTCTAGAGAACAAGTCATACAAGGAGAAGCTGAGGGAACTGTGTATGTTTAGTTTGGAGAAGAGGAGGCTGAGGAGTGACCTCACTGCCCTCTACAACCACCTAAAAGGATGTTTTAGATTAGCTATTAAGAAGAATTACTTGACTGCAAGAGTGGTCAAGCACTGGAACAGCCTGCCCGTGGAGGTGGACGAGTGCTTTTTTTTTTTAATGCCAACACAGGTATGAAATCCATGGTCCTAGCTGGAAGTAGCAATTAACAGCCTTCAGCAACAGCAAGCCAAATGTCATACCTATCTAGTTTCCACAGTTCCTAACAGTGGAGATCCACAAAATAGTAAATGTACAGGTGTCTTATGCTACCTTTCCAGAATACCACCTCAGTTGTCAGCACTACACAGACCAAGGAATACTTACACAAAGAGGACAGGCATCCAGGACAATCAGCCCAGTCAGCATGGTTTTACAAAAGGCAGGTCCTGCTTTACTAACCTCATCTCCTTCTATGGTAAGGCGACCTAGACTTAGGTAAAGCCTATGGCATCACTTCCCACAGTGTTCTCCAGGAGAAACTGGCTGATCATGGTTTAGNCAAGAAGGCCAATGGCATCCTGGCTTGTATCAGGAATACCCCTCATATCAAGCAGGAGCAGGGAAGTGATCGTACCTCTGCACTCTGCTTTGATGAGGCCTCACCTTGAGTACAGTATTCAGCTCTGGGTCCCTCACTACAAGAAGGATATTGAAATGCTGGAGCATGTCCACAGGAGAGCTACCAAGGTCATGAAGGGTCTAGAGAACAAGTCATACAAGGAGAAGCTGAGGGAACTGTGTATGTTTAGTTTGGAGAAGAGGAGGCTGAGGAGTGACCTCACTGCCCTCTACAACCACCTAAAAGGATGTTTTAGATTAGCTATTAAGAAGAATTACTTGACTGCAAGAGTGGTCAAGCACTGGAACAGCCTGCCCGTGGAGGTGGACGAGTGCTTTTTTTTTTTAATGCCAACACAGGTATGAAATCCATGGTCCTAGCTGGAAGTAGCAATTAACAGCCTTCAGCAACAGCAAGCCAAATGTCATACCTATCTAGTTTCCACAGTTCCTAACAGTGGAGATCCACAAAATAGTAAATGTACAGGTGTCTTATGCTACCTTTCCAGAATACCACCTCAGTTGTCAGCACTACACAGACCAAGGAATACTTACACAAAGAGGACAGGCATCCAGGACAATCAGCCCAGTCAGCATGGTTTTACAAAAGGCAGGTCCTGCTTTACTAACCTCATCTCCTTCTATGGTAAGGCGACCTAGACTTAGGTAAAGCCTATGGCATCACTTCCCACAGTGTTCTCCAGGAGAAACTGGCTGATCATGGTTTAGATAGACATATGCTTTGCTGGGTAAAAAAATGTCTGGAGGGCCAGGTTCAGAGAGTGGTAGAGTGGAGTTTAATCCAGTTTGTGGCCTGTAACAAGTGGTGTTTCTGAGGGTTTAGTACTAGGGCCAGTTATTTTTAATATCATTATCAATGATCGGGGCAAGGGGATCAAATGTACCCTCAGTAAGTTTGCCGACACCAAGTTAGGTGGGAGCATTTACCTGTTCAAGGGTAGGAAGGGTCTACAGAAGGACCTGGACAGACTGGATCTATGGGCTGAGGCCAAGGTATGAGGTTCAACATGGCCAAGCACCCGGTCCTGCATTTCAGTCACAACAACTTCATGCAGCGCTACAGGCTTGNCCTCATATCAAGCAGGAGCAGGGAAGTGATCGTACCTCTGCACTCTGCTTTGATGAGGCCTCACCTTGAGTACAGTATTCAGCTCTGGGTCCCTCACTACAAGAAGGATATTGAAATGCTGGAGCATGTCCACAGGAGAGCTACCAAGGTCATGAAGGGTCTAGAGAACAAGTCATACAAGGAGAAGCTGAGGGAACTGTGTATGTTTAGTTTGGAGAAGAGGAGGCTGAGGAGTGACCTCACTGCCCTCTACAACCACCTAAAAGGATGTTTTAGATTAGCTATTAAGAAGAATTACTTGACTGCAAGAGTGGTCAAGCACTGGAACAGCCTGCCCGTGGAGGTGGACGAGTGCTTTTTTTTTTTAATGCCAACACAGGTATGAAATCCATGGTCCTAGCTGGAAGTAGCAATTAACAGCCTTCAGCAACAGCAAGCCAAATGTCATACCTATCTAGTTTCCACAGTTCCTAACAGTGGAGATCCACAAAATAGTAAATGTACAGGTGTCTTATGCTACCTTTCCAGAATAC
Source organism: Jacana jacana (assembly GCA_013400555.1). NCBI lineage: Eukaryota > Metazoa > Chordata > Aves > Charadriiformes > Jacanidae > Jacana > Jacana jacana. The sequence continues at coordinate 16,161 of VZTM01013313.1, forward strand.
CACCTCAGTTGTCAGCACTACACAGACCAAGGAATACTTACACAAAGAGGACAGGCATCCAGGACAATCAGCCCAGTCAGCATGGTTTTACAAAAGGCAGGTCCTGCTTTACTAACCTCATCTCCTTCTATGGTAAGGCGACCTAGACTTAGGTAAAGCCTATGGCATCACTTCCCACAGTGTTCTCCAGGAGAAACTGGCTGATCATGGTTTAGATAGACATATGCTTTGCTGGGTAAAAAAATGTCTGGAGGGCCAGGTTCAGAGAGTGGTAGAGTGGAGTTTAATCCAGTTTGTGGCCTGTAACAAGTGGTGTTTCTGAGGGTTTAGTACTAGGGCCAGTTATTTTTAATATCATTATCAATGATCGGGGCAAGGGGATCAAATGTACCCTCAGTAAGTTTGCCGACACCAAGTTAGGTGGGAGCATTTACCTGTTCAAGGGTAGGAAGGGTCTACAGAAGGACCTGGACAGACTGGATCTATGGGCTGAGGCCAAGGTATGAGGTTCAACATGGCCAAGCACCCGGTCCTGCATTTCAGTCACAACAACTTCATGCAGCGCTACAGGCTTGGGGAAGAGTGGCTGGAGAGCTGCCTGGCAGAAAAATACCTGTGGGTGTTGGTCGACTGTTGGCTTAACACGAGCCAGCAGCATGCCCAAGTGGCCAAGAAGGCCAACAGCATCCTGGCCTGTATCAGGAACAGTGTAGCCAGCAGGAGTAGGGAAATGAGGCTCCACCTCAATACTGTGTTCAGTTTTGGGCCTCTCACTAAAAGAAGAACACTGAGCCGCTGGAGCACGTCCAAATAAGAGCAATGAAACCGGTGAAGGGTCTCAAGCACAAGTCTTACAAGAAGTGGCTGAGGGAGCAGGGGTTTTTCTGTATGGAGAAAAGGAGGTTGACGGGAAACCTCATTGCTCTCTATAACTACCTGAAAGGAAGTTGTAGAGAGGTGGGGGTCAGTCTCTTCTCCCAAGTCACAGGTGACAGGACAAGAGGAAATGGCCTCAAGTTGCACCAAGAGGGGTTTACAGTGAATAATAGGAAAAATTTCTTCACTGAAGAAGTTATCAAACATTGCAACAGACTTCCCAGGAAGTGGTTGAGACACCATCCCCAGGGGTATTTAAAAGACAGGCAGACATGGTGCTAACAGACTTGGTTTAGTGCCAGTTTTGGCAGCGTTAGCTTAACGGTTGGACTCAATGATCTTAAAGATCCCTTCCAACCCAGACAATTCTATGATTCTGCTTTATTATATTTTGTGGACTTTGTTGGATTTTTTTGCCCATGATTTTGAACCTTTGTAGGCCTTTAATATCTAAAACATTCCATAACAGAGCATTCCACAATCAACAAGACGCTGAATGATATATCTGCGTCTGTATTCATACTTTAATTTCATTTGACATGTCATATCTACACTGGGAACAGTACCTCCCTGCTCATGTTTACTTTCAGAATACACATGACTTACAGATCTCTATCATGATCTCCTGCAATCACCTCTTTTCTAAGCTGAAGACTCCTAGTTTCCTTGCAGAAAATCCATTCCATGCCTCTGATCATCATTGCATTCTATTTCTGCATCTTTATCAGTTTCAGCAAATCACTTTTCATCAGGGGAAAGGGGTACTGAAACTTTAAGCACTATTGAAAATGCGAGTAAAGCATGAATCCACACAATGCTGCAGTAACATTCTCAAATTTAATGTAGAGCATGGTCACCGGAAAACAGTTTGGCCTAGATCTCAGTTTTTAAAAAGTTAATTTACAAGCACCTAAAAGTTCAGAAAAATACCCATTGCTAATAGAGCCTATAATGTTGCTGGAGATACAAAATAGCAGGTGGTAGATGTGAACTCTTTCCTGATTAAGCACTTTCAAACAGTTTACCATGTCTGTCATTCCTGTCAATATATATTTCTCAAAAAAACTCCCTAAATATATGGCATGTTATTAACTGCCTTTACATATCTCCTCCCAAAAGATGCTTTTATCCTATGAATTCCACAACTCTTTAAACCAAAATGCACCTATTATTTTAAGTGATATGCTATAATAAACACAATAATATTTTTCACAAGACACCACTACATGTCATCACATGACAAATCCTTTATCAGATGCAGAAAAAGGACAAAATAAATTATAGTCTCTTTAACCCGAGAAACAGAAAGAGGTACTTTTCATGCTTAACACTCCTTATGGCACACCTGAAGCTGTGTTTCTGCACCTGTGATAAGGCCTAGCAACTATTAACCTGCACAGTAAGCATTTCTCCTCTCATAAAAGATATTGTAATTCAAAGATGTAATGCAATTGCCCTGCCCTTACACCTTGTTCTGAATTAGCATAGACCCAATACCGAGTGGCCAGGGAAGAGTCATCTTGCACACCTTGCCTTTCTGCTGTTATGACTGAGTAACGTGAACCACATGACCCAAAGCACATGCAGTCAATACTGTGCTTCTGGGCTCTGCTATTATGCTCGCAGCAGTGTAGAAAAACAGCGTTTCTCAGCTCACATAACCAAAAGCCTCCTCACTCCAAACTGACCATAGGCCACTGAAATAGCATACCATACCAGAGGCAGACCACTTAAAATGAGCTTACAGACTTACAGACTGGTATTTGGGAACCACATGGCTTTAGTCCCTAATATTATTAAAGACAAAAGAAACAAGAAGAAAGAATCAACATTGTGCTCCTATTGAAGCATGTCATATCACTTTGCAATACAGGAAGATCATTGAAAACTACACTATATAGCTCACATTTGTATCTCAATAAATTCAAGACATTTCCACTGCAACAACATAAGAACATTGTGAGCTTAGAAGTTTCACCCACTCAAACATAAGCCTTATCTACAACCCTCAAGGTGAATTAGTTAAGAAAATGTTTCTTCTCTATTATTACCTAATATTATTCCCAATTTTAGATATTTTTACCGATTTCAATTTTGAAATATTTGTCATCATACATTCAAATCCAATATTTCAAATACGTCCATCTGAAATCATACCCAAACATGAAGAGTTTGATTTCTAAAATTTAGAGTTTCTTAAATTGTTTTCTTTCTATGCCTTTATTCATAACTCATTTCCCCAACTTTAATTTTAGTTTTAAACCAAAACTTCCCTCTTTTTTTTTCAAAAGAGTTGATGATTATGAACAACTTATCAACCTTCAAAGCCACAGGTTCATTCACCGCTTTAGCAACTTATAAATTGTGTTTTAAGCAAAGAAATAAACTGTGAAAATGTAACAAAACCTGCCCCAGCACAGTTATTTTTGTCATACAGCATCTATTATGAATAGGCCTAGTTATCTAGGTCTTAAAATGCTAGTAACTAGCATTTTAATTTTATTAGACAAAACCCATCAGAAAATTACAATTCTACTGAGATAAATCACAACAGCCTCAATCAAATGATTCTACATTTTACAGGCAGAAATGTCACAAAGGAACTGGAACATATTTTGTGAAACACCTCTATAGTATCTGCAACAGTCAATGAAGTATCCTGTCATGTCGGAAAACCAGAAACTGAAACTGATTAAACACTGAATTTTTTTTTCAATATTCACCTTCACAAGAAGATGTGTTTTGAATTTCAAGTCTTGCAATTTTAACATCTTAAATTTAAAAATCTGATAATTTTCCTATTCTGTTGTTTACTGTCTGTCCTCTGGTTTTAGGGTCTGGCCTAAACATACTGTACAGCAAATGTTAGATCTAAACAGAATTAAGGATTAAAATGACTGCTTGCATGAGTCAGTAGGAGGACTATTCACGCAAAGTTAACAACTTACCTGCTATGCTTAAAAGCACAATTTTAAACAGGCAAAATAAAGTTAGAGCAAAATGCAAGCCCGCAAGACAATAAATTATGATATATAATGCTACTTAAGAAACCTGAAGTATACCCTAACTCTTTATATACCAAAACTACAATAAGAGTTTAAAACACACTCTTGACTTCAGATCAGCAAATTATTATCACAGAAGAATCACAGAATAGTTTTGGTTGGAAGAGACCCTTGGGATCATCAAGTCCAACTATCAGCTCTACTCTACAAAGTTTTCCCCTACACCATATCCCTCAACACCACATCTAATCTACTCAAACACAGTCAGGGAGGGTGACTCCACCACTTCCCCGGGCAGCTGATTCCACTGACTGACCACTCTCTC
>VZTM01013314.1:0-10773 GCA_013400555.1 Jacana jacana
CACAATTTGCCCTTGGTGAAGCCACGTTGTCTGTCTCCAGTCACATCCTTGTATGTCACGTGCCTTAGCAGAAAGTCCAGGATGATCTGCTCCATGATCTTGCCAGGCACAGAGGTGAGACTGACAGGCCTATAGTTCCCTGGGTCTTCTTCTTTTTCCTTTTTTGAATATCAGGGTAATGTTCCCCTTTTTCCAGTCAGCGGGAACCTCACCAGATTACCACAGTTTCTCAACTATGATGGAAAGCGGCTTAGCAACTTCATCCACCAGCTCCCTNTAGCAACTTCATCCACCAGCTCCCTCAGGACCTGTGAATGGATTTCATCAGGTCCCATGGATTTATGCACCTTCAGGTTCCTTAGGTGGTCTCAAACCTGATCTTCTCCTACTGTGGGCAGTTCTTCTTTCTCAGAGCCCCTGTTTTTACCTTCCATGACTTGGGCAGTGCAGTTTGAACCCTGGCCTGACCCAAAAAAGTTGTTCCGTAATTCAGCCTTGTCCATATCCTGGGTGGCCAGGTCTCCCGTTTCCTTCTGGAGAGGGCCCACAGCTTCCCTAGTCTTGCCTTTATCCCTGACATATATATAGACATTTTCCTTATTGTCTTTGATGTCCCTGGCTAGATTCAGTTCTGTCTGGGCTTTCACTTGCCTGATCTGGTTCCTGGCCGCTCGGACAGCTTCTCTACATTCCGCCCAGTCTACCCGTCCTCACTTCCACCCTCAATAGGCCTCCTTTTTGGTTTTGAGCTTGTCCAGCAGTTCCATTGTCATCCACGCAGGCCTTCTGGCTATTTTGCCTGACTTCTGTTTTTGGGATGCACCTCTCCTGAGCTTGGAGGAGGTGATCCTTGAATATTAACCAGCTTTCTTGGGCCCCTCTCCCCTCCTGTACTTTTTCCCACATTACCCTGCCAATCAGGTCTCTCAGGAGTCCAAAGTCTGCTCTCCTGAAGTTCAGGGTAGTGAGCTTGCTGTACACCCTCCTCGCTGCCCTAAGAATCTTGAATTCTACCATTTCATGATCACTGCAGCCTAGGCTACCCTTGAGCTTGACATTACCCACCAACCCCTCCTTGTTTGCAAGAAGATCCAACACAGCTCCTTTCCTCGTTGGCTCATTGTTGTTGGGGAATCTGCCATTTAGCATAGCAGGAAGTAGTTCTATAATGGTCTGCCTTTGCCCTAGGAGAAGTTCAGACTTTAGTACACTGTGCATTGCTAGATTTATTTAGTTTTGAGAAATTGGGAAGCTGATTGTCCTGTTCAATTTTATTTTGTATGCCTTCAGTGAAAATACTGAGTTAGATAATTAGCATTAATGTGGGTTAACCTTGGCTGGCTGCCAGTTACCCACCAAGTTGCTCTCTCACTCCTCTTCCTCCTCAGCAAGATAGGGGGAGAAAATAAGATTAAAAACTTGTGGGTCGAAATAAAGGTAGTTTAATAAAGAAAAGCAAAGGCTGCACGTGGAAGCAAAGGAAAAGATTTATTCTCTACTTTCCATCAGCAGGCCACATTCAACCACTTCCTGGGAAGTACGTGTAGCAGTTGCTTAGGAAGACAAACACCTTAATAACAGATGTTCCCCTCCTCCTCTTTTTTCTTAGCTTTTATTACTGAGCATGACATCATATGGTATGGAATATGCCTTTGGTCAATATAGGTCAGCTGTCCCTACATCCCCTCCCATCCTCTTGCTCACCCTGAGCCTACTGGCCTTTGTGTGTGTGTGTTGGAGAGACAGCCTTGATGCTGTGCGTGCTGAGCACTGCTCAGCAGTAGCCAAAGCACTGGTGTGTTATTGACACTGCTCTAGCTACAAATAGAAAGCATAGCACTATGAGGGATGCCATGGGGAAAGTTAACTCCATCCCAGCAGACCCAATAAAAGCATGTTAGCAAATCTGTCAATATTGCAGAATTAGTTGCAGGAATTCTCTATTCTCTTATGCAGCTTTGAGAGATGTTAGGCATTAATGCCTGGGAGGGAAGGGAGTAAGCTATAGCAACACCTCACCAAGGTAGATTGCTTTTGTTGATTTTCTCAGGTATTATCAGGTTGGCTTGCAAAAGGACATTGTCACCAAAGTCAGAGCTATAGATCTTATTGTACATTTCGTTTCTTAATTCTTGACTGAACAGTTGTATGTGTATGATGTTTTGCCACATTTTCCAGACTCTCAACTAAGTCAATGTTAAGAATGCAAACAAAGCAGTTTCTCTTTTGATCTTTCTTTCTTTAGTTCATTTCTTGATGCTCATGTAACAGTATTCACTTTTACTAAGACTTCCTTATGTAAGAAATGATGAAATGGTCCTCCATGACTGATGAGAGAAATGTAACTGCAATTAACAATAGACAATCCCATAACCAACTTCTAGTTGCCCTCTGAAAATTCTTGTTTGTTTCTCTTTAATCTATGGTCAATATGCTGACTAAAATTCTGGTGCCCTGAGAGACTTGCATGGTCTCAGATCCGCAAGGGAATTGTTTTATATAACATGAACCAAGATACACAAATAAGGTGCTGAACAGCAGTAAGATTTTCGTGGCATGGGATGTAGCATTTAGTCCTCATGATTTCCACTGGTTTTGCACTGGCTTCCACATTGGAATGTGGCCGGAAATCAGTACCCAGTACCTATTATGAGATGTTCAACCCTTTGCAGAATTGGACTCTCTGAATGTTTTACTGCGTTCTTTCAAGAAAGCAGGCTTCAGAATTTATTGCAGCATTTGGTCCCATTGCCTTAAGGAAAGCCTTAAATATTTATTTGTACAGTAGTTTTCTTGACTTTCTGTCTATTCACCTCACTAATCCAAAGGCATTTGAACATGGGAGATGTCTGCTGTGTCCTTTACTCTTGTGCAACACATTATCCATCAGAAACTGGAGATTTGTTTCTGGGATGCATTCCATTATCCTGCTGGTAAAGGTCTGGAAGGATGTTATCTTGGGTGTGGCACTTTAGCCTTATTGTAATAAGTTTCTTCTAGTGAAGTACTGTCATTTGAATTAATTTCATAAATAACTTGTTGATACATGAACACACACATATTTGAATGTTGTGCATGTACACATGCACACACATGTGTGATTTTTAGTGCTTTCACCAAAATATTTTTGAAGGAAAATTGTCTGAATTTACATGTCTGCAGAAAATTTTAAGATCTAATTGGAAGACATCTAAGTGGAAGAACAAATATCACAATTTGTCTGTTCTTTCTTTTTTTTTTTACATTGGCCAACTTTGCTTTAAAAAATGTGCAGAAAAATATATATCCTAAGTAGCAACTGTATGCACAGTTCTAAATGAGATCTTAGTACTAAGGGGTGGTGACAACACCATTGATTTAGAGGCCATGGGGGGGAACATTTCACAAGAAAATATTGTTTTTAAATTTTGGTTAGTGAATCAAAATCCATTTTCTAAACCACATTGCATCAAAATGTTATCCTTGTTTTTTGTTTCTTGTCATTCTGAGTACTTTGTTGCATTAGTTATAATAATCAAATTGTATTGTTTGAATTTTAAAACTGTATTTATTGCATACAATATATTTTAGTTTTAAAATCATACATTAAATTGACCAATTTTACTCCTATAATTAAAATGCTAACAAGAATTGGTTAACTGCCCAGCTAGTCATCTAGAATCTGAGTGCCTACAATAAGAATAATATGATAAGAAGTTGTCAATGGCAAAGCAAGCTGAAGGAAGGCGGCCTTGGGCCTTGTAGGAGGTAGAATGAAACATCAATGTGAGTATTTGCAATCCTTTCAGTTTTAAATTTTCACTAAGATAAAATTACTTGTACCTGAAAACATAGCCTTTCCCCAGCTCTCCCCACCACCACCCCCCATCAGCAGATGAAGAGCCTAGCAACTGACTGCTTGACTGCTTTGCTGGTTTGTTAATTTTACCCCCACTAACTGTGATTTATGATAGCTGGCCTGCTGATAGTGCCACAGTAAATATTCTTTTTCATTGCAGTCTTGAAGGTACAATAGAATCACATCATAGGAATGTATAGGTGCATAAGACATCAAAAGCTGGTTTTCTGAATTTCGATGTGCAAATGAATGCTTAAGGAGAGCACTGACATTAACTATTGATAGCCTTACATGCTGTATTTATTATTATTTTTAGCTTCTAAAATTTGTGAAGAAATTTCCTTTTCTTAGTCTTTGTTAGCTGCAATGGTGTATGGTGGGTATCCTGATTTAACCAAATGAATATTAATGAGGTTTTGTGCAGGTTTTTCCTTACTTATTCTTCCTAACTCAACAAATCTCAAGCCTTCTTCATATTGGCTATCTGAATACTTGAAAGCACATTGGAAGTTGTCTTTTGATTAGCAATGCCTTGTTTCATGCTATGGTTTATTTTTAATAGTGAACCAGGTTTTGTTCATAAAATGTTTTTCTAAAGACACTGTATGTAAATTAAATAAATTAGGTCTAGACTGCTATCACTCTTTTTATATTGATTGTTATTCTCATGTGATCATACATATTAGTAATGTTTGGTTCTGTAGAGAAATGATGGTACTTGCCTTATGATTATAGTTCTTTCAGCTGTGAGAAATTATTGATTAGTATTTGCATTTATTCAAGGCAATATTGAGAGGGAAGGGGGACAAATATCAACATCAGTTGTGTTCCAGAAAGCATTAATCAGAAAGCTTACTTTTATGATTTTTATGGGATTTTTTTCACCCCAAAGTGTGTGAATAGGTTCCCTCTATGCTTGCTTTGTTTTCACAGAGATTTTATCTGTTTACCTGCTGCTCCTGGCTCTGGTTAAAAGTAGACATTTGCAGGTAGTTGAAACTGTTAATTTTTTTGTGGGTTTTTCTTTTTTCATTCTATGATGACTGCTCTTTGCTGTAAAACCCTATTATCAGTGCTTCTGCCTCTTTGTTGATTGTTATTCTAAATGAAAATTATACATTTTAGATAGGTTTTTAACTGGAACAGGTTGCCCAGAGAAGCTGTGGCTGCCCCATCTCTGGAAGTGTTTAAGGCCAGGCTGGATGGGGCTTTGAGCAACCTGGTCTGGTGGGAGGTGTCCGTCCCTGCCCAGGGCAGGAGGGTTGGAACTTGGTGATCTTTAAGGTCCCTTCCAACTCTAACCATTCTATGGTTCTATGATTCTATTAGGTCACTTAAATTCTTTGAAAGAGAAGCTGAGTCTAGTATGTTACTTTCATTGGAAGCTGAGCATGGTGTGAACTATCCTGTCTCTAAACAAGCACATCGCAGTCTTTTGAATTGCATTCTCTAGGATGGCTACTAAAGCAAATTGATGCAAGACCTCATATATGTGAAATTCAGGATCAGATGAATATGTATTTAGGGGATAGGGTGATATAACTAATTTAATTTTAGTGTCTTATTGTTTGTCAGTAACCAAGTTTCCTTTTTAAATCTTTTTTATAAAATAGACTAAGCATTTAATGCTGAATTATCGATATGCTGTTGCGCTGTATTTGTCTTGGGTTTTTTTAAATTCTTGTTAATTGTCTTTTCATACCTCTCTTCTTTTTTGGGGGGGTTTGGAATCCATGGTTGTCAGGCAATTGAACATGGTAATTTGGAAGAACTGGAAGAGGAAATCCGGTTTAAAAAGAGGAAGAGACAAAGAAAATTGGATAAGGATTCTGGCAAAGAGGATGGGGAGAAAGCAAAGAAAAGAAGAGGCAGACCTCCTGCAGAGAAGTTGTCACCCAACCCACCTAAATTGACAAAAGAGATGAATGCCATTATTGATACTGTGATAAACTACAAAGACAGGTGAGGTCAGCCCTTTTTTTGGTTTTGACAATTTATGGAAACTTAATCCTGTGTAATTATCAATTGTATTTATTTATTTATTTATTCATAAATAAAATAATTCCATTTAGGGGCTGATCTTATAGGACTTCCTCTACATAAAGGACTTTTTAAAGGATCTGGTTGATTGAAACTTGTCAAAATTTAATTTAAAAAATGGGCATATTATGTCTGCTTAGAAATGCTACTGTCCAGTTTGGTAGATATATTTCAGTACTGCAGGTTTTGGAAGTGATTTTCTTTAGCTTAATTGATATATGGGTGGTTATAGTTTTGTCAATACATGCTCTCATCATGACACTTAAAAGTACTCCCAAAACATTTAGAGTTTGTGTGATGAACTTTTCAAAGGAAACCCTTGACTTTTCAAAGGAAAAACTGTAGAAATACTGAGCACTAGTAGATTGTTCATAAATGAGACTGAAGCTTTTTTGTTCTTAAAACCCAATTTTGAACATATATATACATTTCACATGTTAGACAACTAAACCTCAGGAAGAAATATAACTGACTTAATCCATGCTTAAGTTGTGAGATTTGCACTTTGTTGACTTTCCAACTGAAAATCATCATCTTTATGGAGAAAGAACTTGATTATCAGATCGTCTTCAACTATTGCTTAATAGCAACGCTGTATCAAACTTGTACTGTTTGATCTCAGGTTTCTGATTTACTTAAATTTGTACAACCTTCCTGTGTAGATACTCCTATTTTCCCATATATTTATTTCCTTAATTTGAATAAGGAGCAGATGTAAAGTAAAGCAATATAAACTTAATTCAAAAGCAATGTGTTTTCACATCAGAGGAGTTGCACCAGGATAAACTATTTGGTTTCTGAACTGAGTACCTAATTTGCTACATTTTTTATATAAACAAGCTTTTCAGTCTGTGGCTTCAAATGGCAGGATGCATGTTTTCCTGTTTGCAGCTACAGTTTGATCTATGCTTGTGCAGGTATAACTTGAGAAATATGCAATAAAGGATTTAGAGTGGTGATACCTTATTTTTGTGGCATATAACTGCAGAAGTGGACTCCAGATCATCCCGTGATCTATAGGTTCTCTTTAGAGTGTGTTGAAAAGTTTATTGCTTCAAAATGGATTACAATAAATGAGCATGATGAGCAGGAGCTGCCTAAAAGGTCAGCAACATTCAGTTTGCTGTGGCTTTTAGTCCGCAGAAAAACTGGGAAGAGTGTTTTAAATTCACGCAATCAGAGCTGCAAGAAATTATCTCTTTCCATTTAGGGTCCCTAGTCTTGGACCTTTTCCAGAAGTCAAGCACTTCTGGTTAGAGATCCTACTTTTAATTTTAAGCATAGCAGTCTTGAGTCACTTCAGATCTATATCTCCACCACCCAGGTAGCTACTGCACTAAGAGAGATACCACTCCCTCTTACAAAAATTGAGGATTTTTTAAAGACAAAATTGGTTGCCATTGTAGAATGTATATGGAGCCCTAGTCCATTAGGCATTAGAAATGCCCATGTTGTGGGTTGAGCTTTTGAAAGGAAGGAGTTAGGCAGAAGCAGCCAAGTTCCTTTATTTTGATTGTGTATAAGCTAGCATTGAACCACTTAGTCATATTAAGACTGGGAAAACTGAATGCAAAATTAGGCTTAAAAATTTAAAGACTTAAATACTAAAAAATCTTTGTAGTTGTTCCTTTGAATTAGAGGAGCATTTTCAGGATTGGCAGTTTCAGAATGGGCTTTATTTTAGCCATTTGAACCCTTAAATTTGGAGGGGGCTTTTTTTTTTTTTCAAATCTGTGGGTTTGGGGCAAGTATAGAGGGACAGGTTCATTAGAAAGGGAATAGGCCGTGAAGATTAATTTTTTCATGAATTTAGTATAGAATCATAGAATCATAGAACCTTTGGTTGGAAGAAACCCTTGGGATTGAGTCCTCTACAAAGTTCTCCCCTACACCACATCCCTCAGCACCACATCCAATCGACTCTGAAACACATTCAGGGATGGGGACTCCACCACCTCCCTGGGTAGCCCATTCCACTGACTGACCACTCTTGCTGGGAAGAATTCTTTCCTAATGTCATGTCTAAACCTACCCTGCTGCAGGTTGAAGCCATTCCCTCTTGTTCTATCGCTAATTGCCCGTGAGAAGAGACCAGCACCAACCTCTCTACAACACACTTTCAAGCAGTTGTAGAGAGGGATGAGGTCTCCCCTCAGCCTCCTCTTCCTCAAACTAAACAGTCCCAGCTCCCTCAATCGTTCCTCATAAGATTTATTCTCCAGGCCTTTCACCAGTTTCGTTGCCCTCCTCTGCACTCGCTCCAGCACCTTTTGATCTCTTGTGTGCTGAGGTGCCCAGAACTGGACACCATGCTCAAGGTGCTGAGTGAGTATATAAATGCTTATAAATGCTTAAAACTGTTTACATCTTCAACTTAAGTTTTCAGTAGTAACAAATGTTTCTTATCTACTTTATGAAAGTCCAAAGGGTTAATCTAGACCAAAGGGTGATCAGGAGACACCCATCCAAAAATCTTAGTGGCTCTAGCTTCCCCAAAAGCAAATTTTCATTTTTCATTGCAACTAATAAGCTAGGAGAAAAAAAAATAATCTTCCTAGCAGTAAACTATTAAATATCTCTGTGTTTTCTCTCACATTTCCCCTCTCACTTGAGCTTCTTGTACTCATTGAAACACTTCTCTCTTCTACTTAAAATCTTTCTTTTAAAAAATGTCTTTTTCTATGACGGTTATGAAACTCTTGAATACAAGTTGGCTGCTTGTATAGAGACCTCTGCATTATGTTGACAAGGGGAAGGACTCCCTATATACTTCCTCCATTGTCGTGACTTATCTTAGAATTCTGTTGTAAGCATTTTAGGGCAGGGACAGTCTTTTTCTTATGTAATTGAACAGCATCCAACAAAAAAGGATGCTTTGCCTATGTTTAGGAAGTCTAAAGGCTACAATAATGCCAATAACAAACTAAATGTTGAGCTATACAGTTATTAAATTGAGGTCAAAATAAAGTCAAACAGACAAATTAGCAACATTTGAGATAAATATTCAATGTAATGAAATACAGCATATAATTCCTTTATATACTGTGACAGGAAATTCAAAGAAGTAGATATCCAGTTATTTGTAAATCCCAATTAAATGGCTTTACCAAAGGCAATACAAGCTAGCTTAGCTGGATATATGTTTAGTACAGAAACCAAATTGCTGTTTCTCTCTGCCATGTCATCAGAACAAATGAAAGCTGCCTCCTTAGATTTCCCTGTTATATGCAGGGATATTTAGCAACTAGCATGCTTCCCTTGCTTCCCATTCTGCATTCCAACATAAATACAAATTTTAATGAAATATTCCAACAAGTATAAGCTTAGTAGTCTTCACAGAGCAATTTTGAGCTGTCAGCTAACTTTATCTCAATTGTTTCACAAAACTAGGTAACTCACTAAATTACTGAATGGAAGAGCGCTTCAGTGTTTATGCTGAGATGTGGTTTCTGACATGTTAACTGCATGAAAACTTTAAGGGCTTTCTTCCACACACCAGTTTCCTGATATCAGGGGTGTGTCCCAAGTAATAAGGAATCCTCTCTTTCAGAAGTGTTAATTTTTCTTTCCTCCCCCGCCCCCCGCCTTGGCGGCTTTCAGTTTTGTTTGGTAGGGCAGGGATGTTTTAACATTACATTTTCTTCTCTTTATGAATTTAAAAATATTAGTCTAGACTCTAAAATTGATAGTTTAGAATACAGAATGAAACTAGAAGCAAGAGAAAACAAGATAAGAAATCTGGACAAAGTCCTCTGACTTCAAGGGAAAAAATGTCCTGAGTAAAAGGAAACCTATGATTGAAAAGAATTTCATTGTATTAAGTTTCCTAACTCCTCTTTTTGTTGTTGTTGAGGAGATACCATCTGCCAACAGAGAACCTGATTATAGAAAAAAATTTTGAATTAAGTGATCAAGTTCCATAGAACCATAGAGTAATTCAGGTTGGAAGGGACCACCAGAAGTCTCTAGGGCAAATTCCTGCTCAAAGCAGGGTCAGTTAAACTCAGAGCTTGATCCAGTCTTGAAGACATCAAGGACTGGAGACTGCCCGAACTCTCTGGGCCACCTGTTCCACTGGCTATCCTTGTGGTGAAAATTTTTTTCCTCGTATCCAGTCTGAACCTCTCTTTCAAATTTTGTCTGTTGTCTCTCTCATCGTCCTGCCATGCACCACTGAAGAGCTTGGCTCCATCTTCTTAGTAAATTCTTCATAAGTCATGGGAAGCTACTGAAGCCTTTTCTTCTCCAGGCTGTACAAGACTGGTTCCCTCAGCTTCTCTTTACAGGGCATGTGCTCTAGCACTGTGACCATCTCAGTGGCCCTCTGCTGAAATTACCACAGTTCATCAATGTTTTTCCTTTATTGGGGGACCCAAATCCTGATGGAGTCTTCTGGATGTGGTCCAAGGAGTGCTGATTAGAGGGGCATGATCCCTTCCTTCAGTCTACTGCCTATGCTCTTGTTAGTCCAGCCCAGGATACTGCAGGCTGCCTTTTACCAGGAAACACTACTTGCTCACATTCAGCTTGTTGTACTGGTTTTGGCTGGGGTAGAATTTATTTTCTCTGTAGTAGCTTGTATGGGACTATGCTTTGGATTTTTGGTGAAAGCAGTGTTAATAATACAGGGCTGGTTTAGTTATTGCTGTGCAGTGCTTACACAGAGGCAAGGCCTTTCCAGCTTCTCACACTGCCCTGCCAACAAGCAGGCTGGGGGTGCACAAGAAGTTGGGAGGGAACACAGCTGGGATAGCTGACCCAAGGGATATTCCGCACCATATGATGTCATACTCAGCAATAAAAAGCTGGGGGAAGAAGAAGGAAGAGGGGACATTTGGAGTTAGGGCGTTTTGTCATCCCAAGATACTGTCACGTAGCGCTTGCCTTGGCGAGTT
>VZTM01013315.1:0-18013 GCA_013400555.1 Jacana jacana
CTAGCAAAATGCCATAAAATGGTGACACTTTAAAGGGTAAATATTGGCGGAATTGTAATGACAATGGTTATCTCAGGAAAAAACCTTGAAAATGCCTGCAGCATAGAAAAGCAAAATCCAATATTAATTAATAAATGTTGCATTAGTAGAAACAGTTTGAGTGTCTCTAACTTACTCACTTTCAAATTATAGATTGTTTACTTAGTGTACTTCATTGCCAGTAAAACTTTGTTTTAAATAGAAGTTTATAAAGCAAATTATCCAACTGTGAAATTGGAAGCACAACTGTTTCAGCCCATCTGAATTTTTTTTAAATGTTCCCCCACAGTAATCTGCACTCAGCTTTATAGTGCCTACAACAGAAAAGGATTATCTAGTCAGAATACATCAGTATATAATAAATGTGCTTCATTTCTTCCACAGTCCTTAAAGCTGACAGCCAAAATGAATGTTTGTCTCAGCATTGGCACCACTGGTACTTTTGCAGAGACTATTTCACGGTCCGTTGGACCCTAAAGGACATTGTTTTTAAAGGCATATTATCAAAAGGAATGAAGCATAGCATCAGACTGCAAATCAGCATGTATTATTAAACTTAAGGGCAATAGTATTGCTTAGCTGATGTTGTAAGGCTCTCTGGTTAAAATGTATTAAAACTAATCTTTATGCTTCTCAGCTTTTATATTTTTGTGTGTGTCTAACTAGTAAATAAAGGTTGTGAAAGTTACTTGTACATAACTGAAAACTTTGAAAGAACAGAAAAGTGCTATATAAACAAAGTAATTTATCATTCTTTCTGTATATATATAGAAAACCTACTGTCATAACTGCTGTTATACTAATGGCTTTCCCATACAGTGCCATGTTAATTAGCTGTGAGATAGCACAGCTCTGGATCCCATTTTGCTGGTTTATGGGGAAAAAAAAAAAGAAAAAAGAAAGCTACATTCCTTTAAAACTAACTATGCAGATTCCCTTTTAGGGATGTTATCATGAAGTAATCAGCTTTCTTGGCGAAAGCTATTGAACTGCACGATGCAAATTTCTGAATCTCAAAAGCTGGGGGCTCATCAGAATATTCATTGGTCAAATCACAGCTACAGATTGGAGCAGTGTTCATTGGGTTAGATGCTGCATGGTCCTGACAGCTTAACTGTCAGATAAATTGCTGCAGTTATAGCATATGAGCAAGCCCATAAGCTGATCATATTAATGTTACAAAAATATGACACCAAAACCTAATAATGTTCTTTGAGGCATCTGGACAGAAGCAAAATCTAATCTTGTCTAAAAGATCTCCATTAGCAGTAATCATTCTGTAATATGATCAGCATATTCTTGTCAAAGCAGATAGTACTGTGCAGTATCAGTAAAACTGATTAAACATGGCACACTATTCTAAAATAAACCTTCAACTTTTGAGAATCAGGGCCTGCTGATTACACTGGATTTGTTGGTTAAAACACATCCAAGACATTTTGAAAATAGCTTCTTCTGGTGATTTATTCTTAGTAAGGGAAGAGTATATAGTAGTAGAAAAGAAATCAAAATGAGAAGTTAGGCCAGATAGAATTTGACCAGCTTTTCCCAGGGGGAAAAGAACATATGAGAAATGTTGAGTCCTTAGTTCAATAATTTTTCATTGCCTCCCAGAAAAATGTAGGTTTTATACATCCTTTGCTTTTGATACTTTATGATCCAGTTGCATAAACAACCAAAGTTCCTTTGAGGTTGCACATTCTTAGAGCTGAAGAATAAATACATCAAGAGCACATCAGGCTGTTGTCGTCTTTGTTGAAAATGGCCTCACACTTGGGATAAGCCTTTGCAAGTGATGGATGGTTTGCTGCAAGTTTATGCTGTGAACCATATGGTCCATGATGATCCTTGCAACCAGAGAAGATAATGAACTTCTCTGACTGAAAAGGGAGAATAAATTTTCACATTGGGCACTGTGCATTTTTGGCTTAGTAGTGTTGCTGTCAGCCGGGAAAGTTCCATGCATGATGATAGAGAGCAAGGCTAAAGAGCTAAAGAGCTGTAATTTAGTATTAAGTGAACATGGTTGTCTTATTATTACTTTTTTTGGTTTTGCTAAATATTTTATTTAGCTGAATCTTCTATAAATCTCCAGAGTACTGTGGAATCCAGCTACTCTGCTAGGGATGTGCATTCACCTGCCCAAGAAGCACACAGACCCTAATTTAAATTATAATTGGAAAATATTTCTCCAGCTGTGAACTGATTCCCTTTTTGGGTGCTGTAAAAGTATCCAGATAGATCTAAGCAGCTTTAGTCTGTGCCTTCTCAGTTCCTTAAGGCTGAGAGGGGAGGGACACAGCTCAGGCTGCATCAGGAACCAGTTTTAACTTCCAAGTGCAATTAATTACTTTTTTAACATTTTTCCCTGATTTAGCCCTTTAATCTCATAGGGTACATCATTTAAACATGATTTCAAAGCAGAAATAAGACTTCACTAATATCTTGCTAGAATGAATAGCTCCCTTTGTAATGAAATCTTCAATCCACCAACAGTCAAACTGAATGAATACCAAGGAACAAATCTGCCTGGAAAATCACTAAGTACCTTTAACAGCTAGTGCCAGCTAAGTTTCTCAAAAGAAGAAGAACGAGGAGAAAAAAGTGCAATAGGTAAGGATAGTGGCTCCTTCTTTCTTGCCTGGATGAACTGAGCTGTAACTGCTTGCAGACCCTCTGCAAAAGTAATAAGTTAAAATAGGAAAGCACAACAAGGTGTGGTGGGAGAGACTTTGGGGGACACCGCATCTTTTTCTGTGAAAATGAGGAGTTGCAACCATCTGGATAGCATTTCAGAGGTGGAGCCAAAGTGCTCTCCCCTCCACCACAAACAGATTGAGCTAGTGCAGAACTCTGTTATCTCAGAAATGTAAACACTGCTGTGACGTGCTACTGAAGAAGGACCATAATTTGCAGACTTTATTAATTAGATGGTTGGAAGTACGAAGGCAAGGTGGAAGCAGAAAGATGTTCCTGCTTCTATGTAACAACTTTTAATTAAGACCAATTTAGGGGTAGTTTTATTTGGGAACTTGAGAGTAATTGCAGGGGGGTGGGAGAGGGCAAGAGAGGTGAACAGAAGAGTAGGGAGAGAACCAAGCAGTACATCCAATGATGAAGGATATGAGAAAGTCCCAAAAATATGGTTTTGAATAAAATGTCTGCCCATAATGAAGAGGCTGGTTCCAAACCTCTACAAAAGAGATAATTTAGTTATTTTCTGCAATGTAAGGACAAAAGCACCAGCCATCAGATAGACAAATAATGTGTTTTCAGCATGCTTTTTCTATTTTCTTTCACTCGGCCATTTTGAACTGAACATGAAATACTTTTTTGTTCCTCTGATGAAAGGACAGTTCATTACACTGGGATAAAGTATCTCCCAATATTTATCTTTGTAAAGTGAAAAGTAGGCCTAAATGTTGGAACATCTCAGAAAATTTAGTTTCTACTAGCACGACTTTGTCTAACAGGATGGGCATCTGTATCATGATGTTATAGTGTCCTCACGAGAGAAATGCCTTGTTTTTACAGCAGGAGAACTACTTTCAAGGTGAAGGATGTTCAAAGTTAAATCATAAATTCAACAAGCCTACTCTGTCACAAGATACAAATTCAATTTTACAGTAAAAATTGTGGACTGAGTATCTATGCTTCTAAAATGAAGATGGGCTGGTGATAAATGAGATCAGGGCAATTGATGTCAGACCCTCTAAATTATATGGTCTAGACTAAAAGTAGTACTATATACACCATGAAGTAAAAGAAAATGAGAGTGCACTCATTTATATAAATATTTACAGGCTAAGTACCTTTTAATTTGTGTGTGTGATGGAATAGGTGCAAATAGGTGGAAATACCTTCACTTTTCCCTATCTAGTACTCCAGCACCAGGTCACAGGAGGTTGCAGTGTTTGCTGAACAATGTCAGAAAGTCCACCTGGTACTATTCTCCCCCTTTACAAGGAGCAATAAGTCAGCTGCCCCTCAGCCTGCCTCCCTGTCAGCCTGCCTCCACTGCTGATGAACTTCCAGGCAAGTCCCTGCTCAGGTTGCATCAGGAACCTGTTTTAACTTCTGAATGCAATGAATTACTTTTTTAACATTTTCCCCTGATGATTTAGCCCTTTAAAGTTAATCTCATAGAGTAAATAATTTAAACATTATTTCAAAGCAGAAATAATAATTTACTAATATCTTATTAGGACCAATAGCTCACTCTGTAATGAAATCTTCATTCCACCAACAGTCAAACTGAATGAATACAAAGGAACAAAGCTGCTCAAACACTGAAAACCAATTATTTCACTTTCTTTTCTGTCTGTAACATGCAATAATTTCCCCTTATCAAGGCAGTATATTTCAGAAGAATTACAAATTATACAAAATGAACAATACCTTAAAATATTGTTTCTTGCATATTTTAAGTGAAAGAACTAATGGGCAGATCTTCCCCTGGAAGATGTAGAAGGAAAAATTAAACTGAAAAGTGCTGTGTGCTGTTTGCAGTAGGAAAATAATGATACTGGGTTCAACAGATACGCATTATAAATATACCAGACTTGTGTATTTCTATTGAAAACCTTAGCATTGAGATAAATTTGGTAAAACGTTCTCAGATTTACCTTGTTGCATCCTATCATGGACTTTTGGTAATGATTAAACTTTAGATTTACAGCTATCCAGCAATGCATGGGGTTGCCAAAGATCTTAGGCATGTGCTAATTGGTGCAGATGATGGCACAGAGATAAAACTCTCCCAGGAGTGACAATGTCAGTGTGCTGCATTTGTGAATCATCTTTAAAACCTCCTCCATTCTGTGTGAAGGACGTCCCCTCAATTAAGGGGTTTGGTGGTTTGCTTAAGTCAACATTGATACAGTCAGGAGGTTTGCACTGAAGAACAACTCTGCTGGATTTCAAGATACTGCCATTACAATTAACTCTGACTCAAATCATAGAATCAGAGAATCATAGAATCATTTAGGTTGGAAGAGACCCCTGGGATCATCAAGTCCAACCATCAGCCTTACTCTACAAGTTCTCCCCTACACCAGATCCCTCAACACCACATCTAATCTGCTCTTAAACACAGTCAGGGAGGGTGACTCCACCACCTCCCTGGGCAGCTGATTCCACTGACTGACCACTCTCTCCGTGAAAATTTTTTTCCTAATGTCCAGCCTGACCCTACCTTGCTGCAGCTTGCAGCCATTCCGTCTTGTCCTGTCGCTCATTGCCCGTGAGAAGAGACCAGCACCAACCTCTCTACAATGCCCTTTCAAGCAGTTGTAGAGAGTGATGAGGTCTCCCCTCAGCCTCCTCTTCCTCAAACTAAACAACCCNCTTAGAAATCTTCTCAGTAACTTGTGTTTCAAATAGGATGGATTATAAATCCTTTCAACCCTTTTGGATAATATTCAATACTAAATAGTTATTTATAACTGTTATTTATAACTTTTCATTTATAACTATAGTTATTTATAATTATATATTAATAATATAAAATATTTCAAAGTTATTTGACTCCTAGCAAAATAGAGTTGCCCAGTGCCCACTAACAATGGTGTGTGGCCAGGCTATTGAGGTCTTGGCTAGAGAAAATTGCTGTGACCCACAGGTAGGAGACAGTATGACTGGGGTGCATCCTAATATAAAATCCTAGATAGTAGGAAAGGCACACGGTGGTGGCAAAATAGGACAGGTAGCTTCCAACTCATGTGTTGAACCGCTTAAAATTTCTGATAACTGCAAGCTATCTTGACCTTGTGAGCCTCCAGTCCAATAGCTCTGATTGTGTAAGTGTATGACACAGAGCATGTACAGCTAAGTTGGGCAGTATTCTAAGGCACTGACAAGTAGCCCAGGCATGTAGAAGCAAAAAGAAAAAAATAAATAGCTTTGATATATTTTCATTAGGCAGAGTGGAATCTCACATTCCTGAGATCTCCCTTATAAATTTTTTGACTGTCATTGAGGGTACATATGTTCTAAATGAACTGGTAATAAAGAGGACTAAATAGGACCATGCTTCCCATGTATTATTCATATTGATTCAACCAGCAGAAAAGCTCTTAGAAAAGGAATATTCTCAAGGATTATTTTTCCTGACCACAAAGAGCTTCCAGCAGCAGCACACCTACGTTTTGGTGAAAAGTGAAAGAACATCTGAGAGAGCACAGAGCAGAATGCATCTTGATTATAAAGAATACATTCAATATGTGTATCTGAGTGTGTAATAGTCTTATCTCCTAATCTTAGAAGAATGTTGCTGGGGAATGCTTTCCTGGTACTTTGAGAAGACTACTCTTCCTAAAGTTAAAAATCTCAATCTTGATGTGAGTTTCCCTAAAGTTTCAGAAAAATCTCATAGCTCCACTATAAAGTAAAATTTTAAAACTTTCAACTTTATTCTGGCGTTTATTGTGACATGGACAGTGGGATTCGGTGTACCCTCAACAAGTTTGCTGATGCCACCAAGCAGTGTGGTGTGGTCCCACGTTGATGGGAGGGTATGCCATCCAGAGGGACCTGGACAGGGTTGAGAGCTGGGCTCATGCCAACCTCCAGAAGCTCAGCCAGGCCAGGTGCAAGGTCCTGCACCTGGATCACTGCAATCCTGACCACAAATACAGTTTGGGTAGAGAATGGATTGAGAATAGCCCTGAGGAGAAGGACTTGGGGATGTTGGTGGATGAGAAGCTCAACGTGAGCCCTGCCCAAGGCGGGGTGAGGAGGGGGGGGTTGGAACTCAATGATCTTCCCTTCCAACCCAAACTATTCTATGATTCTATGATTATTCCTTATGTGCCAGAATTCTTACAGTATATCCTCTCTGTGTAGCAATTTTGGATCTTTTTAAAATAAAATATAGTCAAACTATTTATGAGAAAGAGAAAAGATGTGACCAAACTTCTTTTTCATATTTTTCTTTCTAAGTGAAAATAAATAAATGTGTAAAAATAACAGGTTTTATTGCAAGGGGAAGGAAGAGGAATTAATATGATTTCCGCACAAAGAAAATGCTAGTTAAAGTACCAGATGTTGAAATTATGCATGTTAAAATATTTTTATACTAATTCAAAATCTTTGCAGGAATTCAGTACTGTGAGTAGTTAAACATCCTTCCTCAGAGGGCCAGGTGGTATAACGTGACAAAACAACATAAAGTATTGCAAAGGTGGTACTTATAATACAGCAAAATGCTGGAAATAACTGAATTCTTGAGAAAAAATTACTTCATGTTTTTAATTATTGTAGTAAAGACTTGTGATCCAGAGGTTATTAGTAATTGCTCTTAGTAACTTTACTTTAAATTAAATTTTGCCCTCCGTTATTTATTTTTAAATTTCTTCAGAAATGGAGGATAAAGACCTGTTCAGTGAAGTGAAACTTTGCTAATACAAAAGCTAATGAAATTAATTTTTTTTGTTATATCTTAAAAAAAAAAGTGATTCAGAAGTCTTTTACATATTTTCATAGAATAGTTGGATGCTCCAAAAATGCAAGTTTAACAAATTGAATTAAAAGATGTAGTTACTATTTACTTTACACCTATGTGGGACTAAGCAGTTTGGCATTTGCTTATTTCTAAAAATTGAAATAATGCAGAGTAGTTTCACGCTTGTTTGGTTTTTTAACTACTTTGCTGGACTGAGGTCTTACACTGAGGTCTGTCAAGCTTCATTTGACTTGCTTCAGTAGTCACTGTTATGGTAATGGCCAAGGGACCATTTCTGAAAAATATACCTACACTCATATTATGTCTGAAAGTAATAGAATAAGAATTTGTAAATAGCTCTCAGTAAAAACATACTTCCTTCTCTCTTGTAAAAAACAGTGTAGTGTGCAAGGCTCTGAAGCACCTGGGACACTGGCACAGGTTGCCTAGAGAGGTGGTGGATGCCCCACCCCTGAAAACATTCGGGGGCAGGCTGGACCGGGCATTGGACAACCTGATCTAGTGGAAGGTGGGAGGGGGTTGGACTAAATGACCTTTAAAGGTCCCTTCCTACATGAACTATTCTATGATTCTTTGAATTGGAACTCACTCCATAATATGTTTCTAAATATCTTAGGTTGAACTATGTAGCATATCTTTTTTCTTGTGGAAACTCGTATCGGGGTAGCAGGGCTACTACTAACAGGAAGCAGATTGACCCTTGGGAGTAGAAATGCCTCCAGAGCTGACTGGTGCAGCAAGAACAGTTAGGTCCCTCCACATGTGGAGGGACAGACCCAGGAGTCCGTAAATCCCTCTCTCTGCCCCCCTTTCGTGATGCTGCACTTGTGGGTCTGGGCTGGGCAGGTGCCTGCTGCAGTAACACCCTCCTTCAGAATGCGCGTCCATGGCACGAGGCTGCAGGGGTTGGACTGCATCAAGGGAGGGAGAGGGAGAGGAGTCCTGAGACCGCAGAGCAGGAGGATATGGGGAGCAGCAATGCTGGAGGCAGAAATGGGCCGTGGGTGGCCCACGCTGAGAGTAGCTGTGGGGTCATAGCGAGTCATGGTGGGCAGCAGGACCAGAGTGAAACTGGGAAAGAGCTTCTTAATGCTGCTGCTGGGGAGCAACACAGTTTAGGGAAATTCACCACAGGCTGGCCCTTCCTGTGTGTGTAAGCTTTTAGAGCTTTATTAATATTCATTTGATGGTGTTTATTTCTGTCTGTCAAAAGAAACATGGTTCAGTTCAGATTCAAAGGTTGCCCGGTGACAGAATTTTGTTCAGGACTCATATTTTTTCCTTTCCTTGAATACCAAAGTCTAATGCAGTAGAAAAAATTTATGAAGCTTGATTGTAAGGAAAATAATTTTAATGAGTATATCAAGTGAGTGCAATTAAAATCTAGATACATAAATATAATATGCCATCCTAATTAGAACTGTTTGTTGGCTTTTTTCCAGAGTACACTTACTAAGGGGGGGGTTGTGGGGTTTTTTTGTGTTTTGTTTTTTTTTTTGAAGATTAATTGAAAATATAGGTCTCTCCACACTGAGAAAAGAATATAAAAGAAGTTTATCTCATTTTAGTTAAGCTTAGCAATTACCCAATGTTCTTGGCTACCTTTCATCTTGCAAAGTTATTTTTTTTAAAAGTTTGTCTACAATGTCTTCATTAGTGCTCCAGCTGTTTTGGTTCATTAATATTCATACCAGTAAGTCACAGTTACTTGATTGATAAGTGATTGAACTAATTCACTTTATTTTATTTAGTCATAGTTCCATTTTTAGGTGCAGTTCTCCATTAAAGTGTGCCAGGAATCTGTATGTGGGGAGAGCAAGCACGGGAAAAGGAGAAAGAGATGACTCCTTGCAGAGCCCTGTTATAGTAGGGGGGCATTTCTTTGAACAGAGCTTATGGCAAGAAGAGGTGTTAGCTAGCGGGGTTTATAATCAGTGCATTGGACACCCCCGCCATCGCAGGAATATGCTCTAGGCTCAATTACCTTATTGCAGGACACAGACCATTAGGATCACATTGCTTATGTATCCCAAATCTGAGGAATTTAGTAGGAGCACAAAGTGTAAAAGTGATTATGTTTTTTTTCCAATATATCAAGATGTAATTTCTAAAAGCATTACATGAATGTGCTAATAGATTTGACAATCTAAATGGTATATTTCTGCCAAAAACCAAAATCGTGGAAGACTGTAAATTGAATTAATGGTTTGCTAGCATGTTTTTTCCCCCATTCGGTAAAATACTGACATGAAAACTGGGATGGTGTGTTAAACTGTTAATGTACCTGCAAGTATAGAATTGCTGTCCTGCATACAAGCTATGTACTTTTTTACATTAATAAGTGAATCATGATACTCCACTCTCTAGTTCTGATTTTCTGCTGAAAAATTCTACTTAAATGGTAGTTTGGATTACTACCACAAGAGAGATGTTTTTGCGGCTAGTAGATCAATTCTGCTTGCATTGATTGAGCCAAGAAAATAGCTTGAAAGGCTCCCAGAGCCTCACATACCACAGCATTATAGCTTCCAGTATATTACAAGTGAGATAGACAAGTTTATCAGACAGAGTAAGCAAGAGGTGATTGAGACAGTTCAGAATCAGAAACTGGTATGAGGTGTCAACAGAGAAAGGAAACTTCTTTGCGTATTTGCTGGTGCACTCCACAACCAGTCCAACATGAATCCTATGTGCAAGAGGAAGGCTTTCCAACTTTGAGTGGGAGGCAGAGATTCCTAGAGGTTGAATAGTTGAAAGCCTGTGAATTTGCAGAAGGAAGAATTGACCTATATTGAGTATCCATATGTACTTTTATTTTAGTCCATGAAATTGTGAAGCAAAAGGGAGGCATAGACTGAAATTTAACTAAAGAATGAGGATCCTCAGTACTAGGTGCTATGGGAGTCTGCACTATCCATAGTAAATAAATGACTGCTCTCTGCTGTGGGGAGCCCTCAAAATGAAGTCTTACCCTTCCATTAACACCAAAATAATAATTTTTTTAAAAAATGCACTCACTGCTTCACTGCTCTGAAACACATTCACTGTTCAAAGCCAGGCAGTTTTATCCTTGAATACTCTAACCAATTAGCACAAAAATACTTTAAAGATTCTCATAAGGGATCATCTTACATTAAAGACCTTACCGATACTGAATAAAAGCTGGTTGTCTTTTCTAGTCACACTGAATTAAACCAAGTACCTGAAGAGATCACTGCTGCCAGCAATAGGGATATTCTTGTGTCCATGTGAATACAATATATTCATACTGTAGTATTCCCTAGCAATGTTCTGCCAAGCACCTTAGCTGGAAAGCACTTCACATAAATAGCAATTTGTCATTAAAACTGAAGTAGAGAAAGCTAAGGTTAAATAAAAAGCATTTAAGCTCTTATCAGGATAGCCAAACATATTTTTCATGTTGGAAAAGTATGTTTAGACATTGAGTAACTGATGTATTTAGTTCTCATAGTGTACTGAAAATGCAGATAAACTTGATAAGCTAAGACACATCTGCTGAATAGGAACATGGTTTATCATTTTTCTCCTGAAGTAATGAGTACCTATTCACCCTTCCCTGCCTCACCCAGCGTCTATAAGACTTCTCTGCATTCCAACACAAAGTGACAGTGCAAGTTGTTCTACTTATTATTCTTGTGTTGCCAGCACTGCGCCTGTCTTTTTTACTGATGTATGGCCTCACCTTAGCAGTGGTTAATCTAATGATGGACTAACTCCTTGGAGGTTACAGGCACCATTTTCTGTTTCTAGCTAGCAGCCAGCATCACTTGGTGATGAATGTTTTGGGCTTCCCCCACTCTCTCTTACCCATGCTGACTCTGTGCACATTTACTGCAAAGTGAAATTATGGCTATAGCTTTGAAAAGAACAATTTCCTGGCAAGGGACCTTTGGTAGTTTATGTGCTACATTCACCAATTAGATTGTATTGATAATATAATTAATTAATTCAGGAGAGCATAAAAATGCGGGGGTGGCTCCAGGATGAAAGCACTGAAGTTTCTCAAATGAGAAGTAAAAACAACCTCTATCACTTTAAATATCTCTGCAGATTCAGTTAAAGGCTTAGGCCATCTTACTATGTATCAGCTAGTGCCCTTCAGCATGCTGAGACATCATTTAACTAAAAGCTGGCCAGGCAATTTCAAGGGAAACAGGAAATTCCCTATAATTGGGAGAAAAGTTTGTGGTTTTTTTTTCTAAAATACTGATTAATGCATGTCCTGAAAGCTAACTAGAGGGTAAAATGTATGATAAAGGAGAAATGGAAAATTTATTAAAAATTATATTGACGCTTCCGCTTGTGGCTGTTATCCTACAGTACATGTTTCACTTGTACAACTTTATCAAGCAGAGGCAGATAATAAGAATGACCAAGAGGGAGCAAAACATAGCTGATAGTGTTTGGGTACTTGTTTAACACAATTTATTTCCACAGAATGTGCAAGTCTCATAATCAAACATAAATGCAAATATCTTACAAAAAATATAATAAATTGACCCTTTTCATACTGCTTTTGCAAATTTCATTTCATAAATTATATTGAAATCTCTGTCATGTCCTAACTTATGCCAGAAAGCAGTTTACAAAGTTTTGTTTGTGTCTCTGACTGTGAGTTCTTTCTTTGTGGAAGAACTGGTGAAGAGATTTGGGATGAAACAAGAGCTGAGAGAAGACCTGAAATGAAACGCAAGAATACAGTGACTTCCATCCTGGTTTAATCCTCTTTCAGGGCTCTCTGGCTTAAGCAAGTTAGTGGTATCATTGTCTCATTAACTCAAAATTTGTTGTCCCTTCTTGGGTTTGTTACAGTAGTATGTGTAGCTAACGAATACATATTTTGTTGCTATATGTATGGAAGAATTGTAATATTGCCTCCTACTAATAATTATATATGGAAGCGGGTAATCATAAAAGATAAAAACTGAGCATCTGTTCATTCTGTCAGCAAAGTGAAGCTGAACCTACTTGACTAAGTTGAAATGGGGGGTTGTGTTATTTTGGCATTTATTCATTTTGTATTTTTTTATTACTCAGTTTTGTTGTGGTCTTTGTTTTAATTGTTTTTAGATAGAAATTGGATTGCTTAGATAACTCCTTTTCTTAGGGTGGTTTTTTTTGGTAGAATTAGTCACAGAAGTCTGTTGAAAACTTACATTTGATGAACCCAAAACTGTATTTTTCAGAAGTTAAACTATTTGACTAAAGACATTGGCTCTATATTAATTACATTATCATTTTTTGCAGAATTTTCTGGTTTTGAGTATAAGTTTAATGTTTTCCTTTATCTAGTGCATTTCAGTTCCATTCTGTAACAATTCAAGAGATGTTTAAAATTTATTTCATATATTCCAAACAATATTGAATCTGCAAGTATTTTGAAATAGAAAATCTGAAATCCTTGATTTTAATTTTTATATTTTAATATAATCTAAGTAGTTTTATTGAAGTCGTCCATTGACCCAGCTGCCTCACTCAGAGCTTTCTGGTAAAATTTCCCTTGGAATTTATAATGTGCATGGGCTTTCCAGAAATTTATTCACATATATTTAAAATAAGGATTACATTTGAGAATTTCCCAGTCAGTTCATGTGCAGTTTATAAAGAAGGAAAATCAGAAGGAAATAATGAAATTATTCATGATGAGGTGTTTGCTCAGATTTAGCTACCAGTTCTTTCCTCTGTCATTTTGTTAAGTCTAGCTTATTTTAGTACTTCAGTTCATTTTTGCTGGATTTCTTGCCTGTTTTTATGCTGTACTGTTTCCTCTGTGATCCCAGTTCAAAACCTCAAAGTTTTAATATGAAACCTTAAGCTGTAAATTATTCTGGGTCTTTTTTAGGACAGAGCAGGATTGTATTTTGATTAAGATTCATGGAATAAGTTCTTGTATTTTAATTGCATCTTATGCTAAAGGGCTTTTGTTTGCATAGATTAAATAAGGACTGCAACAATGGGGTTTAAATCCTCCAGAAATCTGCTGAAGACAGCAGTATACCAAGCAGTTTATTTCTAATTTAATGGTTTAGAAATCCACTTCAATTTTCATTCTCTAATGGCCTGATGGAGGAGCTCACGAAGAGACAAGACAGTCAGGGTGAAGAACACGTACAAAGCTAAGCAAACGGAGTGAGCAATTTCAATTCACAGTGTGGCAGAGCTAATGTATTCCCATGACAAGCTCAAGCAAGGAAGGTTCTAAAATGAAATTCTTTGTAGACTTTCTGTAGTTTATACTTCCCAAATACCATTGGGATGCTAGATTCAGTCAGACAAAGCAGAAGAGAAATCCCAAAGTAAATAATTTATTCCTCAGCGGGGTACGATGAGAAAACAAAGGCCACTGTACAATGGAGCAGTCCCTATGTATCTCTAAGGTGCACCTGGGTTTGTAGAGAACATTTTATCCCCTTATCAGACAGCTACTGAACAAGCAGATCCTAGGGTTTTTTTCCCTTGCCTGTAATAATCCCTTGGACCACCAACACTAGGAAAGTCTTTTCTTCCTTCCTGAAGTAAACATCCAGGAATCGATAGTGGTTTTTACAAGTCTTCATAGGAGATATACTCCATCCCAATTCCCTTTAAAGAAACCACTGTCAGTAGCATTACTACTTAAACAAATTCTTTTCTTCCTTGAACCTAAGCATTTACTCTGTGTTGTGGACTACGTGGAAGAAACCTTCTGGGCATTCTGTAGTTTGAATATCTTTAAAAGGAACAGATGCAATCTGGCTACAACTAATTGATCCTCAAAACTGGGATATAAATATTGCAATGTTTCTCAGTGATACTACCAATATGACCTTTACAGATTAATGTATTCTTGTCTTTGCAAACAACCCTATTTATGGCTGACCCAATTACTTAAGAGCTCATTAATCTGAGATCTAAATTGTTAGATGGGGAAGTTTAGAGTTGTCTTTAGACTCAGCTACTCATCTCTATTATTTTGGACAAATATAATCAGACCTCTCAGGGATCAATATTCAGCTGATTTAGATTTACAATTAGAACAGGGCTTCTGTCAGTGCTGAGGAAGGTAAATGATAAACAAAGCATGGGAATGAAAAGCCCAAGAGCATTTGCAGTCCTTACTGCTGGAGTTGTCTCATTCTCTGAATTTCCTAGCCTGAAAACACAGAGAGAAAGCTGCTGAAGTAACATTGCCATCTCTTCCCAGCTTTATACCAACTTCTATCTTAAACTTCAACAAATATTTCAGCTCAAAAAATTAATACTTACCACACCCACAAAAAGACTGGAGACAGTGCTGTGAAACCTGTGAGCCCCTAAGCTTTCCTTTATTGTCTCTCCTAAATTCACTCCAGAGAAATAACCACCTCATCCTCCACTGCTCAGCCCCAAGCCTTGTCCTGAGCCCTTGGTCCTGAAGCAGCAACACCAAACTCTGCCAAAAGCCAGATGTGGTGCTGCACCCATACAGTGTAGCTGAAAATCCCTGCCTCACCATTGCCAGGCAGTCTAGAAACATCTCTGTGTTTCCTGAATTACCACCATCTTGTATCCATCACCACATACTTTTGGCACAGGAATAGCAATGCTGCCTGGGAAGAGATACTCCTCTCTGCTGCCACTTCCTCACAGCTGTAAGCTTTCCTCTCTGGAAAAGTGGATCAGCTTTTCATCCATTATCAAACCCTGCCTCAGCCGTAGGCTGATGGGAGGCAGCAGACTCCCACCTCTGCTGCAGCTGCAGAAGAGATGAGTTTTGTGCAGGCTGACCCTCAGCATTTCCCAGCTAACAATTTAAAGAATAAACCTCAATGTCTTCTCCTCCCATCCTACAGATCCAAGCCCTAACCCAAACACAAGAATTATCAGAGTTTTGAAGGCAGGGAAGAAACCTTCAATATCACATCAGCACAGGCATGGACAGAGACCTCAATTGTCCCCACTCTAAAATCTATTCTTCTTCTCTCCCTTTTGGTGAGCTTTCACTCTCCCTATGTATTTATTCTGTAGTAGATCACAGTGGCCCAGAATAGACCAAGAGGTTGACTCCAGAGAAGCACAGCCCAGAGGACTGCTTGAAAATACTATCTAAGCACATTAATGTTAAGCCAGTTGTTAAATGGCTGATCATACTAAACATTTACAAAAAAAAAATTAAAAAAAAAAATCACTTATTATTAGTTTACAACCATTTAAAGCAGGTAGATGTCTAAGATTATTATCTACTCCTTTCTGTGTGGATCAGTTACATTCTAGATACATTATAGGGGAAAAAAAAATTGAAAAGTATTTTCTTTTGATATTTTATAGTGAGGCATAAATTACTTTAATGACACTTCATATAAATGAGTTTATATTAATTCTTAATGGTCTTAAAATTTCTAAATAATCTTAACTGGTATAAAATGTGTATAGAGGAGACA
Source organism: Jacana jacana (assembly GCA_013400555.1). NCBI lineage: Eukaryota > Metazoa > Chordata > Aves > Charadriiformes > Jacanidae > Jacana > Jacana jacana. Next base: position 15,922 of record VZTM01013315.1, read on the forward strand.
ACCTCAAAAAAGCTGTGATGTACATCCTCTCTATAATTTTTAAGCTGAATACGTCAAAAGAAATGTATATATGTATTACTTGTATTTTATATGTCTCTAAATTTATTCAGTATCAGTTTCTCACATAAAATATAGAAAAAAAACATAATGGTTAGTGTAATGCCATGACCATGTTCACATTGAATGCAATGACTCTGATGACAGTTGCAACTGGGGTCATAGCCCATTGGTGCTGACCCTGAGGGATAATCCAAAGTGTATGTGCAAGTCAACTAAAGGCACTTTAACAACACATGCACACACACACTCCCCCATATCTCATGACAATGGGTTCTTGTAACAAGTCAGTGCATGGAGAGCTCTTAAGGTTTTAGTTAAAGCAATAGCTGGTTCAGTTAGATACCATTTCCTTCCTTTGATAGCCAGAATGTTCCTACTTTGTCTTGATTCCAGACATCATTGCTCCAGTGGCTAGAAAAACATGACAAAGCATTGTAACAAGTTGCAGCTCAAAATACTTTTATATACTCGGTGTGGATGTGATTAAAATAGCAAGCGAAAAATATGAGGGCAATCAGCATGTATTTAACAACAACTTTATAATAACCAGCTTTATTTAATGCTGGGCTGTCACAACCTCCTTATGAGCAGTGACATTTTAAGAAAAGCTACTGTCCATTTCTTTATCCATGTACCCTGCAGAATGCTTGCTTTTCCTCTTGCCCTTTCAATAAGGCTGGCATTAATAACGTAAGGGAAAACAGTGAAAAATTAACAGTACAAAAATGAAAGAAATTTGTAAAAGTGTTAAAAATTCTGATAGACATTTTCTGATGTTCACTGCTGAGGTGCTGTGCTATGCAGGTGAATTTTTTACCTCAGTACCAGGTGAGAGGCTGATATTAATAGTTTAAACATGCATTAGAATCTGGATACAACTTCATTTAATCATATATGTCTGGGAGTACTGACCATTCAACTCTTAGATACATGTTAGCATTGCAGTACAAAACATATCAGGGGAAAATATTATACTCCTTATTTTTCCATATCCCTAGACGCTATGCTGGAGAGGGATAAAGACCCTCCCCTACAGTGACAATCTCTGCTTTTCTTTCCTCAAGGCTTTCCAACTCATTACCTGAAATGTGCTGCTTGAGATTGTCCCAACCTAATGTCACTGGCAACCACAGCTATAACAAATATACAGGGAGAACAAGCTATGCATCCTGATACTGCAGGACAGCAAGCCCTAAAGCCCTTTCTAGCCAGTCTCTCCTTGGATTTTTGGGAAATTTCCTTCCTGAATTCAGCAGCTGGCCCATTTTGCAACCCTATTCTGTCTAAATAAGTTAAGGCAGCGCCTTATAGGAACTATGGAAAGTTGGAAGAGTGGCTAAATAAGTAACAGTTAGAGGAAATCCTCCCCTGGAGAAGGTGGCCTCTCCTGCCCCTACACTTCTATCCTCTGCCTTCAGACTTACGCAGTAATACCAAAATGCTAAGAGCAAGACAATTTAGCAAAAGACATGAAAGAAAAGAGAAGCAAAGAACAGCAAACTGCAAAGAAAAATATATATAAAAAAATATTTTTAAAGTTTTTCCCACATTCAGAAGTCATATAAATGAAAACCCACCCCTTTCCCAAAATTAATTTAAATCAGGACTACTCAAGAATGAAGTTATGACTCAAAAATGTTGATTTCCATCTGACCCTCAGCAAAAATGCATATCTGTTAGTAGCTTCCAGAACTCTTCTCAAGTAATCTATCAGATAAAAGAGCTTTTATATCTAGGAAATACTTCTTGCATCTTACCATTTCATTTCCTGCATTGAAAAGAGAGCTTTGAGTAAATAGAGGCAGCAATATAAGTTATTTCAGTGTTCAGCTAAAAATAGTTAGCTATTTCTTGAAGAATGGTTATAGCTTGAAGAAAACCAACTCTTTTACTGTTTTAAATTTGCATGTGATTTGGTGGTGCCTTGTTTTGCTTTACACCTAGTGCTCCTGGTGCTTACACAGCTGTCAAATTTTAAGAATGGCGACTAACACTTCTTTCCAATTATGAGCCCAGGGAGGTGGTGGAGTCA
>VZTM01013317.1:13084-24148 GCA_013400555.1 Jacana jacana
AACGAGTACATTACATAAAGCTGAAAAAGCTGTAATAGTAGACACAGACACAATATTGATCTTGACTAAGTGTGTTAGGCAATGCTGCTGTTGTTTTAAAGATTATATTCTTTACATTCAGTTTATCTTGCTTGAATTTAAGCTGAGTTATACATTATGCTATGTGACATTTCAAGAGGATTGTCTTGTAAAGGAAAAACAAATTCTGGATACTGAAATAGAATCAGAGAGCAGAGTATTTACATACTATTATGAACAAGTTATATCACTAGCATGCATCATTGTAATGATAAATGTAGGGTTCCTCACACTGCTAAATCAAGAAATATTTTTTTATTTGGTCTTCAATTCAGTAGTATCTTTTCTTGTGAATTAAATCAATAGCTTAGAGAACAGTCAGTAAACCTTTCCTCTACTCAGGTCAAACAAACCCAGACACTGAAGTAGTTGCTAGAAAAAATGTTCTGGTGTTATTTTTTTATTGAGGACTTCAGACAAAAGTTTTTTTCTGAGGGAAAGCACAGGTTTTAACATTTTGAAATTTGAATAATTGAAAAATAAGACAAATGAAATTAGGCAAATGGATATTTATAGGTTTATTTAAATAAGTAATTTTTGGTCTGTTCTCTGATTTTTCAAAGATTATCATGCTGACAATTCACAGGAAAGAGATTTTTCCAACTTCAGGTAAAATTCTAGATAACAGTGATTAGAAGAGTTAAATTAATTATAGCATGTGCGAAATTGTATTTAACTGAATATATGTCCCATCTGCACTTAAAATATTGATTTAAACGAGACCGGTAAAGACATAGGATACAGTTCATTGTCCAGTAGAGTGTGGTTTGACATTAAATTCTGAGAGTGAGAGAATAGAGTGGTCATAAAAGCAGAGTTCGAATCATTGACTAGTTCAGAACTGAAAGGACACAGAATGTGGTAAAATATGACATTGACCTGTAAGTCAGTCTATAAACACATTGTTGAAATGAGGGACATGTCAAAAATTTGAACTCTAATAAGAAGTTTAAATTAACTGAAGACTCAGCTGGATAAATTGTTGAAGAAGGAATTAATTGGAGGGCAAAATGAGACTTTGGGGTTAAGAGAGGTCTTGCATGGATTGGTTTGATTTTTATCTAGATGAAAATAAATTAAGTGAAAGAAAACAATCTAAAGGATAAGAGGGTTAAGACTTAGTGTATCACAGGATTCCATGCCTTATGTATTCCCGTGCTGTGGTCCCAATCAATCTCAGTTTTACTGACAGCACTGTAAGTGCCTCTAAAGTAAATCAGATACTCTAGGTAGAATGGAAATTATTCAACATGACCAAGTAGTTTCTTTGAAAAATATGTATCCCTGGGCTACAAGTGCTCAAAATCAATGCTTAGTGCCCTATTACGGATGGTGGACAATATTGTGAGGCATATAAAAAATATTCATGATGCTGACTTCCTTTGTCACTGAAATGTCACTGGATTGTCAAAACGAATCTCTAAAAACCTATGTATTTACTTTAAAAGTCTTTCTATGGATAAATGATATGTGGTATATTGAACAATGATATTCTTGTATGTATTAGTGCATTTGAAGAAAGCAACAGTAAAACAACTCTTCACATATGGAATAACTATTTTATTGGTTAAGAATTCTAATGAAAAATAACTATTAAAATTTAAAAACCCCATTATCTCATTACACATGATCATGACCATGAAATAAGCATCTAGTAAAAAACAAAAAAAGCCTTGTTAAGTTAAGCATATGCAAATACTTGCAGGTAAACAGCACATAAGCTGCTATGCCCAAGAGGCCACTCTATATGGGAACTTCTCACAAACCTAGTGTCAAGAATTATTTCTATACGGAGACCCAGCAGGCTGAAGTTCAGAGAAGTGGATCTGGAAGTTAATGAACAGGCAATATGTCTCCATAAACAAATAGATACACCTCATGATTAACTGCATGTGGAAATAATTTTTATCAATATATATTTTCTCATTCACAGGCAGACTCTACTAGCCAGTACATTTACTTAAGTGATTAGTTATTAATACAAGAAAAAAGACTGCTCATATTGATGTCTATCTGGAAGGATACTATTACATAAAATATCCATGGCTTTTTCTTTTCCCTTGCAATGCATTTTTTTTTTCTTTTTTCATTTAGACTCTATGAAGTCTAATAGCTCAGAGACAGAGCAATTAGGCAAAATAACCAAATATTTGCAAACATCTGTGAATCCTTTTATTCCAGAGCTCATTTTGCTTCTACCAGCTAAATGCCCATATTCAAATTTTGTCAGAGTACTTGTATCACAATCCAAAAGGGAGTAACAGATGTATTCAAATTATGTATCCACGTTTATTTTCCCAAGAAATTGCACTTCACCCAATTCATTTGTAGGTAACATTGTGAAAATACATGCTCTGGAAGACATTACAAGATGGTGTCTGAGTTGGTATTTCTAGGTGTGTTCACTGTTTATGGACAAGCTGTGTTCCTGTTAGTAGTATTATACGAATTTATGAATAGAAACTGTATGGATTATAAGAGTTTGGACTACTTTGATTGCTAACTAGAATATGTTCCCAAGTCATAATTTATCCATTGATGCCAAGTCAGGTAGAGGTGTTTTGCATTGATTTCTGAAACAGGATTACTTGAGTGATGTTTCTTTCCACCTCTGTTCCAGGACCTGTACAAAATTGTTACACATGAAAAAATACTAAAACCTTGTCAATATTTCTTCCTGTATTGGAAATTTGACTGGCAAGATGTTGAACATCTGCTACTAGCGCTTATCTGGGATTTACAGAGTTGGATGGTAAGTTAATATAACAATCAACAAGCACAATTAAATATAAAATGTAGGGAAGATTAAGAGAAATAAGCAAAGTACTTCTTTTTAGTTTACTGAACATCTCTTGCCCTACAGCATTTTGCCTATCATTGGTCAGATAAAGTGAAATGATAAATATAAATTTTGGTCATCGAGTAAGTGTGCTGGAACTCCTTTTTCTTCCTAGAGTATGCCACTGCAGCTGTCACCTTAAATCAAAAAGTCACTGCCCTACAGCACTGCTTTTAGAAACAGAACCGTGAGCCTGCAATTTCCACATTGTCATATTAGTTGTCTTAAAATAGTTGCCTCATTGTGAGATTAAAAGGAAAAAAATATTATTAATAACATAATTGTTTTAAAGTGAAACGTATTTTTTAAATTAAGTAACTTTTTGAAAACACTCCGTTATACAATGGTGTATTACTTATAACACACGAATCTATAAGAATACTCTCTCATTGATGCCCATGCACAGGGAGAAAACTCATCATGTTCAGAATGTGATTAAGACAGCAATCTCTTTCTGAACATCATTTTATCCTATTTCAGCAGAACAGGTTCATTCCTTTATTTCTAGTGCTTGAATCCTATAGAAGAGAGCTGAAGCATAGATTCACAGAATGGTTTGAGTTGCAAGGGACCTTCAAAGATAATCTAGTCCAACCTCCCTGCCATGATCAGGGGCACCTTCCATGATCAGAGTGCGCAAAGCATTGTCCAAGCTGTCCTTGAACATTTCCAAGGATGGGGCATTTAAAACTTCTAACTACTCTAGGCAAACTCTTGTGGTGTCTCACCACCCTTATGGTAAAGAATGTCTTCCTTATATGTAATCTAACTTTACCTCTTTTTAGTTTAAAAACATTACTGTCTCCATCTTTCTTATAAGTCTCCTTTAAACATTTAAAAGCTACAATAAAGTGTCCCCTGAGCCTTCTCTTCTGTAGGCTAAATAAGTCTGCAATTCTCAAGTTTATTTTTCATACTGAACTTAAGAAGTTAATATGATTGAATTTTTAAACTTTTCAAATGAGACTGCAGAGACTTTTTAGGTAAATCATGATTTTCCAGTGAGCAGTTCATTCGTCTTTTAATTTTGGGATATTTTTATCTTAATTTCTGGATAAATACAATCACCATAAGCTTAACTATCTTTTAAAGATGCTTCCTGATATCTTTTATAAACATGATAATAGGGAGATTAGCAGACTTATTCAAGAAAATGCCAAGGATCTCAGAATTGGCATTTCAATTGAAATTGGGAAACCAAGTTCAAGAGAGCAATGCAGGAAAATCATGCCTAAAATACCTAGGTGTTTGAGATGATACCTTCACTATTTAAAATTATTTTCCTAGGTACCTAAATCTGTGTTACTTATTATAAAAAAATATAAATATTAGCTCAGAAACCTGAAAAGCGAAGAAAGCTTAGTGGAAACAGCAGAGAGTGACCTGACTTCTTCCTGCATCAGGCTGTTGCACTAGTACCAAATTATATGATAACTGAAGTAAGATCACAACCTTATTCTTTAGCCTACTATTCAGCCCAAACCACAAAATTCATGTGGTCGGAATTTTGGACTGGACCAAAAGGAAGACAAACTTTGCAGACTGTCTGGAGAAGACTAAATTCCAAAGCAGGAATACTAGTCATTTGCCTGTAAATTATTTCAGATTTATTACTAGTGAGCATTTAATGTAAAACTCTGTAAAATTTGTCAGAGTTCTTGCTCTCATGCTTTTTTTTTGCCTCAGCTATAAAGACACTATCAGACTCTGTACATTTTTTATGCAATTCAGAAGTAAAAGCCTAAGAGTCAACATCCTGCACAAAAGATTTCTATTTACTGTTTTGAGTGTTTCCCACTAAGTATTCTTTTATAAACCTTAACTTGGAGTCTCATCTTCTCCCCATTCTTTGTAGAAATAGTAGTTCTGAGCATCAATACTGAGTATATACAGTTGACTTCCCACTGGAGTCTTGTTAATCAATGCCCTACAAGTGGTCATAAAGTCATGACTTGCTTACAATTCACTGAAAGAGACCCCAGTCTGGACAGATTTCCACCAGGTCAGGTAACTCTGTAGACTCAGTGTCTACTTCATTTTCTGACCTCAAATCTATTAATTATTATAGAATCATAGAATGGTCCAGGCTGGAAGGGACCTCTAGGGTCATCTAGTCTGACCCCCTCACAGTCAGCAGGGACAGCCCCAACTAGACCAGGTTGCCCAGGGCCTCATTGAGCCTCACCTTGAATATCTCCAGGGAAGGGGCCTCAACCACCACCCTGGGCAACCTGTTCCAGTGCTCCAACACCCTCCTAGTAAAGAACCTATTCCTAATATCCAATCTAAGTCTGCTCGTCTCCAGCTTGAAGCCATTGCCCCTTGTTCTGTCCCTGCAGGCCTTTGTAAGCAGACTCTCCCCAGCCTTCCTGTAGGCCCCCTTCAGGAAGGCTGCTCTTAGGTCTCCCTGGAGCCTCCTCTTCTCCAGGCTGAACAACCCCAGCTCCCTCAGTCTGTCCTCATAGCAAAGGTGCTCCAACTCCCTGATAACTTTTTTGGCCCTCCTCTGGACCCATTCTATCAGGTCCACATCTTTCCTATATTGAGGGCTCCAGACCTGCACACACTGCTCCAGGTGAGGTCTCACCTGAGCAGAGCAAAGTGTCAGAATCACCTTAGATAGAAGGCTTGCAAAGAATAGCTTTTGCAAATGTCCCTTTCCTTTAGAGAGGATCTGAATGTTCTGGTCTTGTAGCTTTTAATCTATGTATGCATTTTTATACAAATATGGCAGATTAATGGCATCTCACATATCACTCAAACTCACATGACTCACAGCTAAAGACAGTGTGACTAAACAAAGGATATAGACCCTGTATATACACCGGCTTGTGACAATTTTTGGAACACTGGTAGCAAAATAAAGTCAATGTTTTGACAAAAAACAAGCTAGATAGTTTAGAATGAGCATGCAGAAGCCTGCTCTGTCCCTTCCTTGACCTTTTCCAAAAAAGGGTTTATCCAGCTGGTTGGCTTTTGAAAGAGGGAGGTTATCAGTCTCAGAAGAGTGGTAGAATTCAGCAGCTGCTGGAATGATGCATGCCAATTCTGTTAAATTGTTGCTTAGTAAATTTGCAGGGAAGTCGAAAGATATGTAGAAGTCAGCATGGATTCCATTCTGACGGTTCCATGACAGACTTTTTTGCTGCATGGATCTTTTAAATGAAGAAACTTGAGGAAAATTAAACTTTAATTAATTTCATAATCCTTTTAAAACCTTTGCTCCTATGAATATTTCTGATTTGTGGACAGTCCATTTGTCTGCCCTAATTAGTAGATTAACAGTAACTGGTTTTGTTATATGAGAAAGGTTTCTTCATATTAAGCAAAGATGTTTTCTGAAATCTGGAGATCCAGATTTTCAAATAAGTTAAATTAACTTCATATTGGCACTCCATGTGAGGCAGTGTTGGTGTACAGATTTAGGGACAGCTATCAGCGTATTCTTGAAACTAGTAAATGTGAAAAAAAAAAAAAAAGCTCATATCCTTCAGGTGTCCAATTGATCACTAATTGTTTTGCTACAAAGCACAGTGATCTCACAGTCTATCAAAAAAACCCAGGGCCCAGAATTTATGCTTCCCACATGACAGGGTAGCTTTATAGCAGTCCCCTCAGTGTCCACTGATAATGTGTGACTCAGGCTGCCAACAAGTTCAGTTATCTCCGTAATGAGATGCAGTGATTGATTGCTGATGATATCACAAAGTAAATCAACATGGTAAGCAATACTTTGGTAAGATATGGTGCCAGCCCCTGACTGAACTCAAAATTAGTTTTTGAATGGGAATATTATGCTGTTGTTGTCATAGTTTTATGGTTTCAAGATTTGGAGAGATTGCTATGTAAATGCCTTGTTCATTTCTACCTATGCTGTTTTCAGAAAATACCTAGTGTCAAGTGGTAAAATATGATAACTAGTACTGAAGCTTTGTAGGTCTCTAAAAGCACTGTCACTGACACTGCAATTATCATATCTCAGATGAGACAGTACAGTCATATTGTTCATGTGCCTGAGGGGAGCATGCCATTTTTTTTTGACAGAAAGAAAAAGGTGCAGAGCTGGGTGGCTGAAACATTGAGGGGATGATCTCAAGCTTATCTTAAACCATGTAAAGTAAACTTAAATCTCAAGGAAAGCTTTGATGGCAACAATTACTGTAATTCTAATCACCTTGAGGGATATATGTATTGCTACTCACACACTGAGCTGAAAAATGCTCAGTGTGAAGAAAAATCCTTCAGCAGAAAAAAATAAGGACAAAATAAAAAAATAATATTAGAAAACATACAAGCCACAGATGTCTTCATACTGGCCCAGGTTTTGCCTTTGACACATTCTACTACTGTGCCTTTAGACTGCACTTGCTCATATCCTAGAATCCATGAGTGAACTTGGAAGGCAGCTGCAGATTCCATATGTTGATGACAGGGGAAAGTTTGTTTCTCTGTAATTATGTCATGGTTTAACACCAGCTAGCAACTAAGACCACACAGCCACTCACTTACTCTCCCTTGTTGGGACTGGGAAGAGAATTGGAAGAGTAAAAGTGAGAAGAAGTTCACGGGTTGAGATGGAATTTAATAGGTAAAGCAAAAGAAGGGATTTATTCCCTGCTTCCCATCGTTAGGTAGATGTTCAGCTGTCTCCGGGAAGTCGGAGCTCCATCACACACAACGGTTACGTGGGATAAACAAATGACATCACTCCAAACATCTCCTCCCTTCCTTCTTCTTCCCCCAGCTTTATATACTGAGCATGATGTCACATGACATAGAATATTCCCATGATGAGCTGAAGTCAGCTGTGTCTCTTGCTAAGTTTTTGTGTACTCCCAGCCTTTGTGCTGGTGGGGTAGTGTGAGGAGCAGAAAAGGCCTTGACTGCTTATGGCAACCAAAAACTTTAGTGTGCTATCAACAGTGTTCCCATCCCAAACCCAAAACATAGCACTGTATCAGCTGCTAGCAATGAAGTCAACCCCATCTCCGCTGAAACTATGACAAATAGTATGAAATAGGATGTTCACCACAAGTCCCTCTTGGGTCACTCTTGACTGCTCCAGAGGGTTTATTATCTGTTGTTTGTTTATTGCCTACTTGCTTTTAATATGAAAGTGGGGAAGGCAAAATTTAGTCCCGAAGCAGAATTTGTATTGGTGAACTTTGGTAAGCAGGTGCTAGTACCTAAAGAGAATTTACTAGAGTATTGTGTTATTTGGGAGCTTTCTACAATTGGATTCAGAACAAAACCTGGAAATTTAAACTCCATGGATCATAATATGTCTAATTATAAAATGCATAAGTACAGCAGACTTTAATTAATGCAAACTGCAGCATTGCTTTCTATAGTTAGGAAAGATGAGTTGCAGTCTTTTCAAGCAATAGAAACGTTCAAGTGCCCTACAAAATAATTACAGTCTGAAGTGTTCCCTTAGGCTTGAACCAATGGGGGAAAAAAATAAAAATCAAAAGAGGTTAAAGATTTCACCTTACCTTGGATTTTTATCTTGGTTTATATTAAAGAAATTATAACTGTAGTTTAAATTATAAAAGCCACACTTTAGTTTCAGTGCAGTACCGCTGAAATTATTAAACTTATTCATGTTAAAAGAGAGAATAATTTGTTCAGCATAATCTAGTCTGAAGAAAATTATCTTATGACTGAAAGGGGTCATAACAGTTTCCCCAGTGTCTACCAGAAACCTATCATAGGACCTTAAAGATAGTTGCAAATGTTGGATATATTAGGTCTACACATCTGAAGGTTAAAGTAGAAGAATGAAACATGTTAAGGTTAAATGACGCTATTAATGCAATGACTTCATATACAGTCTTTCTAAAGCATTAACATATAATCGCATAATTCCTTATGCTTACATATCCCATTAATACTATTTCTCTTATACCCAGAAGAACTTCTAGAAAATTAAACATATATCTTTAAAATAAAGTATACGTATAATAAATGTACTTCTCTTTAGTACTTCAGTGTCTGATCCTGGAGACTAAAGGTACTAATTCCCAGACTGCAGTCTTAAAAATCAAAGTTCCATCTCAGTCTAAACTTCCTTAAGTTTTGGTCAGCATTCATATGCCACATGTAGTTCTGAAATCTAGAATATAGTGCACAGCTAATGCACTGGACACTAGGCAGACAATCAGGGTGCTTGTATTTGCTTCATTCAGACCTGAGTGCTGCTCAGTTTACTGTCTGCAATCTTTGTGAAACGTTGCCTTACTGCTCCAGGGTAAAATATGTCTGTCAAAGCTCATCGATAATTCAAAGGTCCTCAGAAACAGAAGAAATACGGGTCCTTCATCTTAGCACACAGTATTATCTTTTATTAGATCAGAATTTATATGATGGATCAAACTTTGATATCAAGAAAAAAAGTTTCTTTCAAAAATATGGTGTCTTGACATGGGTACACTGAGAAAGGAATCTGTTACAAGTCTAAAGAGGAAATTGGAGAAAGGCTAGAATGCATTAGTAATACCCAATTTTAAGTTTTGAGAGACCTTGAAAGGCTTCTCATGCATACATGGTATGGATCCATCCCACACCTTTGCAGTAAATTCTACGGATTTAATATGCATTGGTCTAATCAGCTTGTCTGGTCATTCACCTGTTTCCATGTGTATGCAGCCTTCAGCACCAATGAGTAAAGGCAGTATTCTCTGGGGTATGGTTGTTTTTTTTCTTTTAATATATAGTGTCCTGACTTGTTAGTGTGCTTGTGTGTGCATGTGTGCGTGTGTGCGTGTGTGCATGCACATGTCCATTTCTGGGCAGATATACTTTTGTTAGAATTTAAGTCAATTTTATTTAAATAGCAAAGTTTATATCTTCAAACATTAATTGTTAAAAGTACTTCTGACTAAGGAGAACAAAAGACAGTAAAGGTCTTTGATGTTTTAGAACAGATGTAAAACTCCAGCTATTTTGTAATTCTTTTTTTGTATCTTGTATATAATTCTCATTTTTACTAATCATTAAAAGTTTTTATTTCACTTCTGTCCAACTAGTCTTACTAAACAAGAAATATATAGGTACATAAACATGTATTAGTGGATTATGTATATAAATATCAGTTACAGTTACTGCAAATTCATCATACAAGGTCATTTGAACTGCTTACTTCATTAGATAGAGAAATCTGATAACATTACTTTCCATTCCCTACTCACTGGGGAAACTACCAAACATGACAAAGATAATGAGCATTCTTCCCTACCTTGGACACTTAGAATTTCTTTCATTCCTTGCTGCTGATGTTTTCTGACTCTTCCAAGCAACACTTCATTCTCTTCCTGAGATCCCGCTGCCCCTTCTAAAATATCTCAGAATCACAGAACCACAGAATCATCATGGTTGGAAAGGACCTCTGAGATCACCGAGTCCAACCATGCACACTCAAAAAAACCCTACCGTCTTGGCCACTAGAGCATGCCAATAAAACCCTGAAATGCCACTTTTACATGTTTCTTAAATATCTCCAGGGATGATGACTCAACCACCTCAGTGGGCAGGCTGTTCCAGTGCCTGACCACTCTTTCAGTTAAGTAACTCTTCCTAATATCTAATCAAAATCTCTCCTGCTGCAACTTCAGACCATTTACTCTGGTCCTGTCATTATACTCTTGGGAGAAGAGGCCAACACCCACTTCTCTACAACCTCCTTTCAGGTAATTGTACAGGGCAATGAGGTTTCCCCTCGGCCTCCTCTTCTCCAAACTGAACATGTCCAGTTCCCGCAGTGTCTCCTCATATGACTTGTTCTCTAGACCTCTCACCATCTTGGTAGCTCTCTGGACACGCTCCAGCAGTTCAATGTCTTTCTTGTAGTGAGGGGCCCAGAACTGAACACAGCACTTGAGGTGAGGCCTCACCCATGCTGAGTACAGAAGCATGATCACTTCCCTACTCCTGCTGGCCATACTGCCCTTGGTACATGCCAGGATGCTGCTGACCTTCTTGGTCACCTGGGCACACTGCTGGCTCATGTTAAGCTGGCTGTCCACCAGTAACCCCAGGTCCTTTTCTGCTGGGCAGCTTTCCAGACACTCTTCCTCAAGCCTGTAGTGTTGCCTGGGGTTGCTGTGACCAAAATGCAGGACCCAGCACTTGGCCTTATTGAACCTCAT
>VZTM01013320.1:0-35100 GCA_013400555.1 Jacana jacana
CAGGGGGTAGAAAAATTTATTTCCTTTTTTTGGGAGGAAATTATCTTGATTACTTACCTCTTGTAGCTCAAGGGCTTGAGCTTAGGACCCAGCTAGAACTGAATTATTAAGGTGAGTGTGAGCAGTATTTGTCCTGTTATAGCTTGAGCCTTGAAGAGTTTGTCCAGTTCTTACTACCTGGCCAAGAACATGAGATAAGGATGTTTACTTCTTTATTTGCCAGGGAAGTGGTTTTATCTGTTCATTTATTTACTACTTAAACTGAAACAAAGCAGTGTTCTGAAACTCACTGAAAAAATTACCCAGAGTAAAATTGCCCATTGGAGCACCTGCATCACCTTCATTGCAGAGGCAGCAACTGCAATGTTTCGTACTTATCTCTTTTGCCCATCATCACGGAGATGTCCTGGTCTCATCATTAAAATCTGATCTAAAAATTGGGCAACTTATATGTGTCTCTGTGTCAACAGATGAGATGAGATTAGTCAATCACATGAATGAGAAACTGGAAGTAAGACGCCTGGCTTGCATTTCCACCTTGCATGACAGTCTAGCCCTGACAGCATTATTTTACCTCTAAATCTCAATTTTTTTCATGACTAAAATGGAGACAATAATACTGACCTGGGTGAAGTACCCTGAGATAACAGATGAAATGTGTTACAGGAAAAGTACAGAGGTTTCTGTCATTGAATTCTGCTGATATAACAGCTTGAACTATTTATTGCCCAAGCTGGCAAACAATAACAAAGCAATGTAAATAGTGAAAAGTAAAATATATTCTTAGATATTTTTCTGTCTGAACATACCATATTAATGTGAGATTAAAGTTTGGTATTTTCCCTTGGCCATATGATTTTTATGCTGAGATTGTTTCCTTGAATATTAAATAACAGATCCTTACTGTAAAACCATTTGTAAACAGGAGGCTGCATCTTTGTCACTGAAAATTTCATAACCCGAGAATGCCATAATTTGTTTTTGTTCTCTCGAGGTTGCTGCAGAACTCCTACATCAAGAAAATAAATTTGATGAATTTTTTGAGAGTGCAGGTGACAAAACTAATGATAGTTCATTCCTCTGATACCCACAGACAATATATCCTCAAGTGAAGCTAAGAGAATAGTGCAGAGTAGTTTCGTGGTGTTTCTTGTTTCTTCTCTCCTTCCCATTCCATTTGGCTCAATGGTTCAGTGTTTCGAAACATTAGAGGGAATTGGCCCAATGATGCTGAGATGAGCTCTTTCTGGATAGGACAAAGGCATTCTGCTCTAGACAGGGTTGGTTTGCTGGTTTGTTTTTTTTTCCCTTTGTGATAGATATTTATAGTAGTACAAGGAAATAAATTTGTTACACAGATGTGGAGGTTTTGTGCATCGATTGAGAACTGTATCTTATTTAACTCCTGAGTAATTTGATCCTATCTTTATAGTCAATTCCCAATTTCATTCAGTGTTGGCACTTTGGATTTTAATACCTAGTATTGTGTTGGCTAGTTTCAAAATCCTAGCAAATCTATGTGTATCTGTAGGAATAGGAATATCAGAAAGTGTCAAGGTCAGAGGTAGCATATATAAAAATGATGAGAGATGCAGCTGCACTTTACGCATAACCTTTAGAAGAAAGGACTTCTTGTTTTAACATTCTGTAGAGGGTATATGTGCAGCCCAGGAGAAGTTGTGGTACTCCTAGTGTTTCCAGGGAAAACTCAGGCTTCAGTGCATTGTCAAAAAAAATCTCCTTCTGTTGGGATGGAGGGAAAATGTAGGTCACACTTGGAATAAACTTTCAGTTCCTTTAGTGTGGGTTGGAAAGTTCACTTTGCTATTCACCTTAAAGAGCAAATAATTGGTCTGAATTAATTTTAGTTCATGTTAATATAAGGCAGGAAGTTGTGATGTGTCTGGTAGGTGGCAACAGCAGCAGGTGGCAGCTCAAATCTCCTCTCCAAACTGCAGGAATTCACTATATTGTCCTACCTAATGTGTGAGGCTGTGATATGGTAGACAGGGCAAAGAAGTAATTAATTCAGACAGTTTATAGTGTCCTTCCCATTCCATGTGTCTTCCTGTAATGATAACTGTGGTGGAAATACCCCCTCTTCTGTTCCTCACTCTGCTGCCAATACCTTTACTCCTGCAGGAAGGTGTAACTTACTTGTTCTGGCATCCATGGGTAGAAATGTTGCTTTCTGTGAAAACACAGCCACCCATCCCAGCCCCCGCCTTTGGCTCAGGACAGGATTTTAATGGAGTATGTTTTTCCACAGATGATCCAGGGTACTGATAATCCACAAGTACTCAGGAAAAATTGGCTTGTGTGTTTAAAACTGTAGAGCTCTCCTTGTTTAACTCAGGCAAATCTTACGCAAATTTGAATGTTTGCTGAATATATAACATCACACCCCCAAATGTCTTCAAGAGGAGTAGCAGAGTTAAAAATATAAACTCTGTAGGACAAGTTTATTAAAAATATTCTGCATGCAAATTCATGGTATTCTTATAAAACACTGTAGTTAGAATGAAATAGACCGTTTATCACTCTGTTATTCAGGTCTGAGGAGAACATACCTGCATGGACCTGACACGGTTTTGCTTTCCTTGAGCTGATTACATTATAGTTTCCTTTCTATTGGCAAATTTAATTGCCAGATTGGGGTAATATTAGCATACTTTATCTTACTGGTTGTGATCCAATACTTGTGTTTTGAAGGGAGTTAAATTTAGAGAAATTCAGTTGAATCTATTTTTTCTTTCCTTATTATCTATTTCTAGCAGCCTGGTAAGTTTTTGTGATCAATGACTAAGTGTCTTGCTGCTATAATGACAAACAGTTGCTTATTTATGTTGCCCTGTTGTCCTAATGGCAGTTAAAAAATGTTACATAGAAGCTATAAAACTTTGCCTTAAGAATGATGGCCAGTTAACCAAAATATGAAGTGTAATCAAGGATGAAGGAATGAAAGACGTTGAAGGTGAAAAGTTAGCTATGTTCTTTAGACCTATGACCCAATCTTAAATTTATAAGCTATCTGTCCTTTTTAATGGAGAAAATAAAAGTACAAGTTATTTACAACATCTCAGATCTAGTATTTTAGGAACTTCTGTGGATGAGGCTTTAAAAAGAGATACCATTCAGACCATCTATAGCAGAATGCATAAATGTATAGCTATAGATATCTCTTACCGCTACAGATAGATGAAAAGTCAGCACAGGATTGGAGCTAAACAGACGCAGATTTTTTAGCGAGGGGAAAAGAGTCTGTATTACATAAAGATATCTTGCTTACTCTTGGTATCCAACTATATTCATGAATGTTAAAGACAATACTGGGTTGAAAAGTACCACTTCTCCATCTACAAAGTAAACTTTATATACCATGCAGCAACACATTTGCTCCTAGAAGGAGGTGCTGCAAATATCTTATATTTGGAACTATTGAAAGGCATTTAAAAAATAATGCAACTAACTTCATATCCTTCTATGATAAAGTCACCCATCTAGTGGATAAAGGGAAGATGGTAGATGTATTTTGTCCGGATTTTAGTAAGACTTTTGATACTGTCCCTCAAAGCATCCTTCTGGACAAGTTGCCCAGCTGTGGGATGTATGGGTTCATGGTGTGCAGGGTGAAGAACTGGCTAAAGCTCAAAAGGGTTGCAGTGAACAAGGCTACATCTGATTGGCAACTGGTCACCTTTGGTTCTGTTCTATGGTCAGTCCTGTTCAATATATTTAACAATGATCTGGATGCAGGATTTAAATGCACCATTAGCAAGTTTGCTGATGATACCAAACTGGAAGGTGCTGTTGACTCTCTTGAAGGACAGGATGCCTTGCAGGGGATTTGGATATATTGGAGTATTGGGCAATGACTAATTGGATGTAAATTGACAAATACAAATACCCTATTCTGCACCTAGGTTGGAGTAATGCAGGGCAGAAGTATAAATTGGGAGAGGATTGGCTTTAGAGTAGCCCTGCAGAAAGGGATCTGGGGCTTCTGTTTGGCATCAGGCTCAATAGGAGCCAGCAATGTACCCTGGCGGCCAAGAGGGCAAACCACATCCCGGGCTACAGCAAACACAGCGTCACTAGCTGGTCAAGAGAGGTGATTATCCTGCTGTTTTCAGCGTTGGTGTAACCTGGTCTGGAGTACTGTGTGCAGTTCTGGACGCCAAACTTTAAGAAGGATGTTAAGATACTTGAATGCATCCAGAGGAAGGCAATAAATCTAGTGAAATGGTTGGAAGCAATGTTCTATGAGAAGTGGCTGAGGACACTGGGTTTATCTAATTTGGAGACGTCATTACTTCCCACAGCTTCCCGAGGAGGGGGAGGTGGAGAGGGAGGTACTGATCACTTCTCCCTGGTATCCAGTGACAGGACACGGGGGAATAGTTCAAAGCTACACCAGGGCAGGTTTAGACTAGGAAGCATTTCCTTACCAAGAGGGTGGTCAAATGCTTCAACAGGCTTCCTAGAGAGGTGATTGATGCCTCTAGCCTGTCAATGTTTAATAGGCATTTGGACAATGCCTTTAACAACATGCTTTAACTTTTGGACAGCCCTGAAGAGGGCTTTGTGATCATTGTAGGTCCCTTCCAACTGAAATTATTGTTATTCTATTCTATTCTATTCTATTCTATTCTATTCTATTCTATTCTATTCTATTCTATTCTATTCTATTCTATTCTGTTCTATTTCTATGTCTATGTCTATGTCTATTCTGTCTTAAATAAGCTTTGAATAAATTAGTTAGACAAGGGTGAACAGAGAAAATAAATATGCATATAATAGCTGCTGTGTTGGCCCAAATAGATGTTGTCTTAGCTGAGTGTTACGTTACAGTGTGCTGTACTAGATTTATAGGTAGCTTTCAGTTTTAATAATTCAGTATTTACTGTTTACTAAGACACTGTGAACTTCTCTTTTGACCCTGGCTACCATGAAATGCATCATCTTACCAATGAACATTTTGAAGTTTCACTGTGGCGCATTTCACCTTTCTTCAGATCTCTTTTGAAAACAAGCTAGTGCCTAGACAGCCTTCAGCCATGGCAGCACACTTGTATTTCCTTTGTATACCAAAAAAAACTTTACAACAATAAGATGTATCCTTAGGGCTTAGAATTATGAAATGCTCTAAGGAGATAATAGGCTTTAGTTAACAGTGCTTTGTAGAGAAGGTTGAAGAGAAGGCAGAATCTTGGACTCTTTAGGCAGAAGAGAGAGAGCTTCAAATGAACTGATGTATTATACTGTTACAACTCTGGAAGAGACAAAGAGCTGGAAGGGGAACTGCTGGGTTGGGAAGATTCTATGTGGGGAAGCCGTGCAAGTGTTTTAAACTGTCTTCAACTGTTTTTCTTCCAACAGACTTTGGGAACTATCACTGCAGTGCCCATTAAGGTTCCTCAGGTCAGCTCCTTGCAGAGGTTGGCAGGACAAGGACCAGCAGTGCTACCTCAGGTACAAAATATAATCAAAAGTGGGGTTTGTGCCACATTATATGTATTCTACTCTGTTCCTGTCCAGTGCCCAGGCCTGTTAAGTCTGCACACTTATTTTGCTGAATAAAGACTCACATTCAGTGAGTTGAACAGCACAGTTGTGATTTTCTCCAATTCATAACAAAAAGATAAATCAGTTTTCATCTGGGAGCATACTGTTAGCAGAATGAAAAGCTATAAAAAATCTTGTGGATTCATTGTGGAAGAACAAAGTACATACAACAAAATGTAAATTTATGCTTTGAAAGATAAATCACAAATCACAGATGTGAAAATCTGCAATTTTGTAGTTAAAAAAAGTGCTGGAAGTATTAACTTCTCTGTTCAAGATTTAGCCTCACACATTCTTTTACTAACTTCCTTGCATTATCCCTGTCTATCCCTGTATCAGATTTTGGCCCAATTAACCCAGGTACCAGATGGAGGCAAGACTGGATGGCTGGGAGTGAAAGGAGACTTACATTCCCAGGTTTTAAAGATATTTTCAAACCATGTTCTCTTTTCTGAATATTGATGCTTGTTTCCCAAACCATACACTTTATTCCCTATTTCAATCCTCTTTCTCAAAAATTTTGGATGTCAACAAGTGTTGTGCTGCAGTTCTGTTGTTTGCTTTTTGGATTTATGATCAATGAGTATAAATATATTTGCCCCTGTGTGGCCCTCAGAGGTCTGTTTCTCCTATGTGAACATTTGTCTAGCATTGAAGTCAATGTTGGGTCTTCCTATTGCTCTTTTTTTTTTTTTTCCCTAATATTTCTAGTGGCAGAATCTAGCAGAAGATCTGTGAGCTAAATCTGCCTGGAGGAAGGAGTATTTCCAAGATAAAGTTCTTAAATTCTCTCTTTAAATTACGTTTCATGGAAGGCAAAGTTGTGAACATAAAGGAAGGTTATAGTTTTCTTATCAAGTTGAAGACATTGCTTTTCAGTTGTTCTTACAGCATAATAACACATTGATTTCTGCCATTTTGAGGTGTTGAAGATGAGCAGATTGCTCCTGAAAATAGATGAGGTTCAAGAACAGCTGAAAGACCTGTAACAGGGGCTTAAATTATCATTAAGGTTATGCTTTAGCAATGATGATGGCATTGCAAATGCTGCACTTAGAGAAGCATCAATGTTCTATACTTTTGTTAAGTAGAAAAAATTTCATTCAGTGTTACATTCAATTTTGAAGAATTGGAAAAAGCAGAGGAAGCTGATTTCCTCAACTTTTTGAAAAGAACATATACACTTTCTGTCATGATGTTTAACTCATGGCCATATTTGTGTTTATATTTCACTTTGTTTCACTCCTTTCCAAGTACAGTCTTCAATTTCAGACCTGTTTATGCAGTCATACTTAATACTAATGAAACTCCAATCTTTCCACAGCCATAGCTCACTAAATTTTCTATTTCATGTAGATAGCATGGGAAATAACCACACAGCAATCTCATTTCTGTCTAAACTAAAATCAAAGTAGGCAACTGTACGTGAGACCACATTATCAGAGGTACATCTTAAGTTCAGAGGTTTTTTTGACTTTTCACAAGTCAATACCTCCTTCTTCCTTTACAGGCTATGTCCTCCTGCCCTGGTTTGAGGTAAAACAGAACCAATTTTCTGTTTTACAGTTTTATTTTTTTAGTTTGGTCTCTTCTAACTAACTAAACTCTGAAATTAACAGCATATTGTTCAGGAAACCACTCACAGTGATAACACGTGATTATACTGAGGAATGGTCTGCAGAGAGGCTTATACTTATTGCTATAACAACCAGGGTCAGGTAATTTTGTCATTTGCCCCGTTTGGAGGGTCAGAAGCAGAAAAGCATAGAGGGGTCACACCTGTAGGGAGCAGCAGACAGGACAAGTGCCCCCAAACTGACCAACTGGGGTATTCCATCCCATCTGCATCTTGCTTAACATAAAAGCTGAGAGTTCAAAGGGTTAATGCTCTTTCTTCGATGGCTGATGTCCAAGGAGGACATTGCCTGTTTGCCTGCCTTTGATCCTGATCCATGCGTTCCTGAGTCCAGATCTGGAATCCAGCTCCTATCAGTCACCAACTCCAGTTTGGGACTTTTCCCAATGCCTGCTGGTGATGTGATTGTCATCCTGGGAGCTTGATACAGTTTTGTATATATTGTATCTATTTATTTTTTAAAAAATTTTATGTTAGTATTAATACTTCATTTAAGTAGTTCAGTTCATTCTAAACTTGTAAATCTCTTTATTTCTTCCTCTTCTTTCTTTTTGGTGGAGGAAGGGGCATCTGTCAGTCTGGTTTTGGTAAATTTGGCTGAAACCACGACACCCCCTTTGCAGTTTGTGGTCTATCTGTTCCTCTCTCACACAAAGCATACAGAAAAATTTAAAATTTCTGCATTGTTTCCTAGCAGGGAACTCCCTCCACCCCTCAAAGCTTTCTCTGGATATCTTACGAGATATCAAGTTTTCATCTACAAGTGGAAAGTTTGGCTTCTAAGTAAATAATAGATGCCTTCATTTAATATATATTGATATAAAGCTGTCATTCCCCAGAAACAGCTGGATACAGGTGGTCTAGGAGGCCACTGTAAGTGTGCTGCAGCACTGTATCACTGTGAAAGCTCTCCTTTGTAATAACTGCAGGTGAGCACATAGTCATCCCTGGCAAATTTTGAGGGTTGATAGGATTCTGTAGTACAAAAGCACTGGAAACTTCAGATGGAAATAGAAATAATACCAGGAAGGAAGGCTATGTAATACCACAAAGGCATTATAGTAAAAAATTTGTTTTCCCTCTTCTCCTCATATCTCTGAGAAAACAAGCACCAAACTAAAAATTATTTTGGAAATTAAGGGGCGTACAATATCTTCCAGTAGGACCTGGAAAATGCAGTTCACAGTTCATGTCCTCTCAGCTATTATGCATCAGACTTGGTTACAGAGCAGGCTGGCTACTAACCTTGTTTTGCCTCCTGAGTGACAGGCATGGCTCCTGAACCCTGCTCAGAGTTAGTGCAAAATTCTAGAACTGACTTTCTGAGAGGCAGTTTTGTCACTGTTTTCCAAGCATACTAACAAGCAGGGCCAAACTGAGTTTGGCATCTGCTAAAACCTTTACTCTGGGTGCCCATGTAGCAGTGAATTAAAGGGCCAGCTTTTTCAAAACAAAACAATATTCATCATTCCTTTACCAGGAAGTTCATAGTATTTTGCTCAAAGGATTAAAGCAGTAATACTCATCCATACTCGTGCATGTTAGCTATGGCTGAATCTTGTGCTGCACCTTCCTCAACATGCATTAGTATTAATACTTCATTTCTGCTGTAAAGTGCTTCTGCTGAAGACCAGCTTTAGCAGTGAATTGTGTAGAGCCCTAATAGCAATGAAACCACAGCAGCAGAGGTTTCAATAAGGCCACCCGCCTATTTACTCAAGCAGCTAAGTCTAGGTGAAGTTTGTGGAGGTGCAGTGTCAGGCACAGTGGCAATCACCTAAGATGGCTTAATCTTGTCTGTGTATGCTGCTGCCTTTCTTCTTGTCTTTTAGAGGGGTGGAAGGCCTAGATGGATCCCTTATGGGATCCCTGCCATGTTCGGAGCCTACTTGTCTCTGAGTTGCCCTCCAGAAGTGGCTTCAGTCTTAAAGCAGACAGATGGCACTTCTGTTTCAGTTGCATGTAGATAAGTGGGATTAATCCAGGTCAGTGTCTGCATCCTTGACAGCACACCAATTGCTACCTGACATTTCATCTTTTGGCCAGTCTCATAATTTCTTTGGGATTTCAGATTCCCTTTAGATTTACATGTAGTCATGACAGGCATAAACATTGACAGGCTGGCTGGAAAGAAACAGGGGATTCTTGTATTTAAAGGTCCCTCATCACTTCTGAAGGAGTTTTGTATTTTTGATGCTTTCGTTCTCCTTATCTAGACAGCCTTTTCTGATTTACCTCTGTGCAGTCAAGCAGGAGAATATCACACAAGTAAACTGAGGCACTTAACTATACTTGTGTAAAATAAAACATACAGCTTTCTCATTTTCCACACTTGTACAGATACTTGTCATTTGTTTTCTTGATTTGAATGGGTTTATGATATGACCCCCTGGGAGCTCTTCCATATGTGGAATGAAGTTACAAAATCTGCACATTCACAAATGGCAGCAAAATCCCATCACTTAGTGCAGAACAGCTATTAAATGGTGAGCAAACAAACATTAATTACAAATTCATTGCACAATACAAACAATTTTTCCTTAGGCATTCATTATTTCCCAAAACAAGCATCCTTGGCAGACTTTTGAAATTTCTTTTTAAAAATTTTTATTGCAGAATATGAAGTTATTTTTGCTTTCATTAAATAAACAAAAATTCTGCTATGAGCTGTGTTGTTTGGGAAGTGAATTCCAGGTAGTCTTTATCTTCTTACTGTGGCCTTTATGGGTTCGTTCCAGCTGAGCGAGATATTTTATAGCTGCAGACTCTTCGCTGCACTCTTAAGAAGCAAATCTTGGAGGTCTTCTACTCAAAAACATGGGTGGTACACTCTCTTACTCTCGAGCTGTTCCTCTGCTTTATAGCGCCCATCAACTGTGAGGAAGGAGCGGCCTTATGTCAAGTTGGAGCTCCAATTTCTAACCGCAGTGCAGACAGTCTGTCTGGTTTGAGCTGGTTTACGTAAGAGCTTAAGTCGCACTGTAGCCACCTGAAGGCACATGGGAAATCTTATTTTCTGTTCTTTGAATGGTAGATTTTAAACAAAACGGTGGAGATATTAAAATAAACCTCCCATTTTGTTGTCAGTAATTTGGGCCCAATCCAATTCCCATTCAAATTAATGGAGGGACTGTGGTGATTTGAGTAGCAGTTAAATCAGATTATAATGCTATCTTCCTGACCTATTTTTCCAGTCCTGGTTGAAGGCAGGGCTTGGGATGGCTTTGCTTGTAACATTGCTGATTAAAGTGGAGCATTGTGTAGCAGATGCCTATCATGCTATCATAGCAGATGCTATCATGCAGGTTAGTTGTGCAAAGCAATAGGTATACACAACTGCTTTAAATTAAGTATATGAGTTTTTCAATCGACTCTAACCAGTTCTGCTGTAAAGTGCTGCTTATTTTTTATATTCTGTAGTGATTTTAATGTGCATAATTCAGTAGGATCTGAATTTGGCCAGTGGGCCGCAGGCTGCTTTGGGACACGGGCTGTTGTGTTACCGTGTGTTTGTCCATCACTGGATACCATGCAAGCCCAGCCAGAGACTGTGACCCCTAGACATTCCCAAAAATTAAATGCAAGTTTTCATTTTTAAAATTCCTTGTCATAGTTCTCATGAGCACAGCTCCACTGATAGCTGCTGCTTCTCTTCACATGTGTACAAAAGCCAGTCACTGCTGCTTCCCTGGTGGTAGGGCTTCTGGAAGATTTCTTGAAAGGTAAAGGACTCCTGTACTGTAGACAGAACCCAAATTGTGTAATGCTGTTAAAGAAATGTATTAACAGACTGGTCTGTGGCAAAGCCTCTCTCTGTTTGCATCGTAAGTCTAAACAAAAAATTATATCATTATTTTTAATGATTTTTTATGTGCATAGCTGTTAGAAAGTGGAAAATATTACTAAATACATTTCAGCCTTTTATGAAACTAGAAAAGAAGCTAACCGATAGACATGCTGGTATAAAAAGTTACACAGAATTGTACAATGGAGAGACAAGAGTACTTCATTGTTTGTTTGAGTAAGGAATAATTGAATTGGGTAAAGTCATTATTATAGTATCAGAGGAAAAAAGGACTAGAATCCCCTAAGGGATGTCATGCACCTTTCTGGTCTACAACCCTCAGCGCTTCCAGAGGGATGTGTTGGAATGCTAGTGGAGGAGAAGAGAGATAATCTAATTCAAGGTAACTTAATCAGCGTGCTATATAACCAAGCTAAGATTTTTGCAATGGTATTTAATATTCATTGACTGTATGCACAGAAGACAGAAACAAAATTGCTTTTGAAAAAGAAAGGCTTGCAGAGGCCTGGCTGAAAATGTAGCCCTTAATAAATATAGTTGTTAATCTGTTTTATTTTATATAAGCTTTTATGCTGTGCTTGTCACTGTATTTGAAGCACCTTCCGGTAATGTGTTAAGCACAACGATTAACATCTGTTGTAAGCTATTTCTTCTCTCATCCTTTCCCTTTGGGAAGAAGTGCGTGCAGCTGTGAGTTCTGGTTAGGGTTCCTTTTTATCAGTTGGCTTATTTTTAATAGGCATGCTACTATTAATTGCATGCTACTATATATTTCTGTCAAAGGAGTATAACATAGAAAATGTTTATTGTAGAAAGTGACGAGGCTTATGCCCTTAATTTGTAAAGAAGTTTGAGATGCCTGCCTATATGAGCATCAGCCTTGCTGTAGAGACTCCTGCACCAGAGATGCTTGGCCACCTTGGCCTTTCATACTAAATTATTTACAGGGAGAGCTTTGAAGATTGGGATGAAGACACAGTACTTCATTGAAAAGTCTGTGGCAATCTCAGTTACACACTAGTGGATAGGTTTGATAGGTAGCCTGTGTTGCTGAAAGGCATGGGCTTGTTGGAGCATCTGGATTGCTCCATGATATGTATTTTACAGTGCTGTAGTGCAGCTAACAGATGAAGGTATGACTAAGGTGGTGTGATAAGAAGGTAAGAACTGTTCTTTGTGGACAGTGGTGTGCCAGAGGTTGGCAGAGATGAGAAATCCAGCCCTCTGCAGTAGGACAAAGATGAATGTGTATGGTTTATCAAGGGGGACTAAAATTTTCCAAACCACCTCCCTCTGTTACCTCAGCCTTTCTGACTTTCAGTGTCAATTATCTGTTCTTAATGAGAGAACCATTGGTGGTGAAGGAGAAGCAGAACTGGCTGTTACTGATACTTAAGGTTTTCAGATCCAAACAGTGTTGTGAAGTTTTTGAAGAGGACCGCCATAAAAGTCAGATCACACACACACAGAATCACACAGAATATCAGGGATTGGAAGGGACCTTGCATACAACTCCATGAAAGATTCAAGCCATTTGAACACCTGGCATAGTACCTTTTTCCCAGTGAAAACTCTCATGTTTCTCCATGTCAAATGCTGCTTTGCAGGGTATCAGGAAGATGAGAAGAAATGTCCCCTCTCTCCATTGACATCGTTTGTATCCATGCAAATGATTTGGCTTCAGATCCATGTCTGGCTTGGATCTGGGCTATGCAGTGTCTCTGAGCTTCCATGTCAGTTGAACAAGCTTGCAGTAGGGCCTCTGCCTGAATGACAAAACTGACAGGAAGATTTTCTGTCTGTAGTATCTCAGTAGAGGCTTGGAATAATTCACTGCACTAGTTCCTGTCCCTAAAACCTTAATTTTCATCTCCTGACGTCTGAGCTTTTTGTATGCTTCCATATGCTCAGTTGTCAGCAGACAGAAATCATTCTTGTCATTTTTATTATTACTTTGTCTTTCAGGTTTTTTGATTGTGTCTAGTAAATGAGTGGAGGCTGGCCAAATCATTAAAATATGCTGTTATTAGGATGAGGGGTGATGGTTTTAAACTGAAAAATGGTAGATTTAGCTTAGATATTAGGGAAGAAATTTTTTATTGTGAGGGTGGTAAGACACTGGAACAGGTTGCCCAGGGAATTTGTGGATGCCCCATCCCTGGAAGTGTTCAAGGCCAGGCTGGATGGGGCGTTGAGCAACTGGGTCTAGTGGGAGGTGTCCCTGACCATAGCAGGGGGGTTGGACTAGATGGTGTTTAAGGTCCCTTCTAACTCTAACCATTCTATGATTCTGTGATACTAGGATAGCTGTCTAAAAGCAGAAAAAGCTCTTAAACTGATGGACAGTGCAAAGCAGTGACATCCATGATCTTTAAAGTGACCAGGGTTTGTGTCCAACTGAGCGGATTAGTCCAGAGCTCACCTATGAAAGTGTATGGATAGGACAGCAGACAGATGTTCACTCATTTGTGCCTAAAGGCTTCATGGACACTTTATATTTAAATTGAAGTAAGTTAATCATAGATGAGTATCTGTGAGAGAAGCAAGCTGACTTTGTAATGCTGAAAAGAGTAGAAATGGAAGTAAGTTATTGACTGGTGTATATAATCACAGTCTAGCTTTTATATTTCTATTGTAATCCTAAACAATAAAGATTAAATTCTTTCCTCAGAGGCACATAGAAAACTGCATATTCAAGGACAGAATCATTGTGCAGAAGGAAAAAAAAAAGCAGAAATCCTTGTCCCCTTCAACCCCACTTGTTATTTTTTGGAATAATATTGATTTTAATTTGCTGGTTTAATGGTAGTTTTCCCTTTTGCAAATGGAAAAGAGCCACTTAATGATTCATCAACTGAATAGCAGCAATGCCAAACCAGAAAATACAGGCAGTATAGCTGAGGACAAAATGTACATTTCATTAGCGAAAAGTCAGTCAAGTTCCTGTGAAAATACAGTTTTGTGTTCAAAACAGTGATAACATTTTAAATAATGAACTCCCACCTGGCTGCCTTATGCCAACATCCACAAAAAGCAGAGCTGGCGGATTCCCATACAAACATCTCTCTCAGCAAAACTTCCATTTCTGTATCAAGCAAAGCTGAAGAAGAAAACCTACATGAAATAGCTTTGTCTTCTTAAAAGTTCCACAGGGGTTATATTAACTCTGTGTCACCTTTGCACTAAGGTTGGCTCTCCTGACTAACAAGTTGAAATACCAAAGCACATTAGGTATACAGTCCAGTGGAAAACATTGGATATAGTGCACATCATTTCAATATTTGTGAAAATACCCCGGAGTGATTCTTGGGTTGCATGGCATATAAAATGAGAGAGACTAGGGTTCGTTTCAAGGTGCTAGTTGCAGTTCTGGCATTACTGAAGTCTATTCAAATTTCCTGTTGGTTTCAGTCAGAGTAAGATTTCTTCACAAGTGCTCACTGTCCAAAGCAGCAGGATTGGAAACATGGACTGGAGACGTTGTTTGGGTTTTGCTCTGCATTTCAGATCTTTCTTCTGTGGCTTCCTATGCTAATATTCCGGGTAGATGTTAAGGAAAGGCTTATGTTATATGTGAAGACAGGATTCACAAACTGGGTCATCTTGCCTGGGGTTTGCTCATGGTACACACTGAAAAATAACTTCTTTTTTTGTAGCCCCACCAAGGGAAAGGAAGAGACGTGTATGTGGATCCATAGTCACGTGTGGTTTTAAATCTTTCCCCTGTAGCAAGAAAATAAACCGTTTATTTTGACTGTGGTCTCAGACCAGGCTGAAGATAATATGAGATTATCTAGAAAGGAACCAAAAGTCAGCCAAGCTGGAAACACTTGTACTCAGGTCAGTTGTGCAACAGGAATTTTAGCGTGTCGTTGCTGTAAAGTTACACAGAAGCCTTTTCTTTTACATAATTTTTATTGATTAAAGAGGGAGAGAATCGGTCCTCAGCTGGCATAAATAGACACAGCTTTACTGAAGTCAGTGTGCATCTGTTCATTCTGGTGAAGGATATAATT
This sequence comes from Jacana jacana, assembly GCA_013400555.1. Taxonomy (NCBI): domain Eukaryota; kingdom Metazoa; phylum Chordata; class Aves; order Charadriiformes; family Jacanidae; genus Jacana; species Jacana jacana. The sequence continues at coordinate 15,023 of VZTM01013320.1, forward strand.
ACCCCATATTGCACTCATTTTATCAGCCATTGCTAATGTTTTCTGTGTGATCCTCTAAAGCTTTTCAAGAATGAAAGCTCTGTCTGCTGCTCCCAGCACTTTGCCTCTGTGACATATGAATTGTGCCAAATCCATTTTGAGTTTTTGTTTTTAAGCTCTGAGTACAAGGGTGAAGTGAAAATAAAGTGTGAATAATGGTCTTTCTCTCAAAGGCAATGTGATATTGCGTTGAGCTGAAAAATTTACTCTCGTACAGATCGGCCCTGCCAGTATGAAGGGCTGATTGATGCTGAGTACGATCCAGCTGATATCTGATACTGGGGAGGGGGAGGGCTCTTCAGTGTTGCTGACAAAGCTATAACAAGATCCAGGGACTGGAAGCTGAAGTTAGGCAAATTCAGCCTCACAATAAAATGCCAGTCATGAGCATAACAAAATATCACAACAGTTTATTGGAACTCATGATGAATTTGTTGTTAAGTACTCTTTAGTATTTTTTTTTTTTAAATCAGTCTTCAGTTTCTGGGATAAATTTTATGGCCAGTCAGTGAGCTAGAGGATCATGGTGATCCCTTTTGGTTTTGTAATTGAAGTGCGCGTGTTAACTTCCCATCTTCAGCAAGGAGAACACATTTACCAGAATTGCCCTTAACAATTCTCAGAGCACCTGCAGATCTGCACAGATAACTGTTCTAATTAAATCCTGTCCTTTAGGACTACATAGGATTGCCCACAGGGATGGGAGGGATTGTGTGCTTTCCTTCCCTTCTCCTCCTTTTCCTCCATACTTGTTTGGGATGGATCTCGAAGGCTTATTTTGTAAGAGTTTCTCTTTTTTGCATTCTTTTTCTTTTCTACAGCATAGGAGCAGCTCATCTGATGGGATATAGCTCGGGAAATAGGTTGCCCGTGATCATAGTAGCCTTTGTCAACAGTGAAAGACATCAGGCTCTTTCACCTCCACCACTCAGCAGTTTGTTCACCTCTGTGGTGTTCAACCATTTGTGCTCTTGAGAGCTAGCGTGATGTTTCGGTGTAATGGAAGCCTTTGGGCTTCATATAGGGACATCTGGATAGAGCTTAATGATATGGGATATACAGTAAGTCATATTAGTCACAGGAGCAGATTCCCTCTTGATCTGAATCTCTTTAAAATACATGAAATTAGAGGTTGCTGAACAAAAAAGTGCTCTGCACATCTCACAGGATTGGGCTCCCTGTTATTTCCCTGTCTGAAAAGCAGACAGCCCCCACCTAGTGAATTCTCAGGCCTGGGAGTATCTTCTTGAGCAGTGTGCTCACCTGCAGGCTATTTCAGAAGTAGTAGGGGTGTCTGAATATTGCTGCCTAAAATCAAATGTTTCTGCTATTGTGGGTATTAGGAAACTCAAGAAAAGCACAGGTTTGTGGAATCATTATATTCAAGACGAAGCTCTCTCTTCTCCTGCATTTAGAGCCCTGGTAGTATCACATTCTGTTTTGACAGCTGTCAGAAGTTAAATGAAAGATATTTGGGGAGAGGAGGGTTGAGCTACAGGAGAATTGTTATTTGCAGCACTCGCCAACAGTTGCAGTTTTCACTTGGTAACATACATGCTGTCTGTTACTCTTCCTCTTTTCTTCTCCTTTACTGAACTTCTGCGCCTTTTATTTCTGCGGCTTTTGTAATGGGGACCTGTGCCATCCAACCTGTGCTACTTTCAGTAGAAAATGTCTTTTTGATACCTTGAGTGTGAAATGCAGTCCATGCCCTGCCCTAGTTTTTCTCCAGTCCTTCTTCAGCGATTGTCAACTTCCAGACTTCTTTTAGTACCACTGCCCTCCTTTCACCTCCCAAATTTAAGCTACGGTTTTGCCATGAGGAAAAGGAATTTACACTCTTTCTTTTCCTTTTTTTTCCTTCCTAGCTGACACTCTTTATTCTCACAGATTGCCTGAGCAGTTTGGTTTTTAGTGTGAAACTCAGCTAAAGGCCTTTCACTTTGCTGCTTATTAAGTGCTTATGCTTAGTGTTTGCGTTCAAGGGGCGAAGGTTCATCGGTGTCAGAGCTCAAGGGGCTTCTCTGCTTGCTTTCTGGTTTGAATTCATTCCTGGAGTCTGTAGAAATAAACGTCATTTTAACTTTAACTTATTTTGGCTTTAACTTAGGAGCACCTGATTATTTTTTTTTTCTGTTAGCCAAGTCTTTTTATTATGTTTTAATTGAAATTAAGTGTGCTCTCTCACAACCTTAGCTGAACTTGCCAGGGAAATTTGCAGAGGCTTAGGCTATGTAGACCGCTATACCTCCTTTGTATCACACGGTGGCAGAAAACACCCAGCGTATGTTCTTGTGCTGTACCGGTTTGGTAAGTCGTATCAGCTATTTGGGGATGCAGTCCTTTTATAGAGAATATGTTACTCTGGAAAATTAAGTCTGTTTAATTGTCTGTGCGGGAAGAACTTATTTTATAGCAAAGTAATGCGTATTCATGCACAACTTGCAGAATGTGTATTAAGTGTGTGCATAGGATCCATTGAGGTGTTCCAGCTGACAGCCAATACATATATGTAATAGTGTAGAAAACAGAATTATATAGCTGGAATATATGTAGGCATTTAGTTTAAATTAGGCTTTTGGTTAAATATAAAAGTGCAATTAAGAGTGACAGATACAATAGATCCTGATAGACTCTATGACAGTTTTTGGATAGAAAATCTGAGCTGATTTTTTTGTCAGACTTGTTTTTTTTCAAAAGATCTCAGTGACTGTTCTATTGAATCTGTGAAGTACTCATTATTCTCTCTCTCTCTCTCTCTCTTTCCCTGTATATATGGGCTTATCTGTATGTTTACAGTATTTCTGTTGGTAAAAGATGTTATATTAATTTACAAGAAAATTATTTTGTTTTAAGGAGACGTGGTAAAATTTAGATGTTAGCCAAACAGCTAAGAATTACATTTTGATTTTTTAGGCATGGTAATACATTTTAAACTGTATTTTGCCAAGCTTCTCAGGCTTTCTTTTCTGATTAATGATACTATTTCTGTGAACGTGTCTCTGAAGTATATGAGCAATTTGTTAAAGGCTTACATATGAGGGACTTATATAAGATGTAGCATAAGAGTGAAAGATTATTATGAAAATATAAAGGTAGATATTACAAGAGCTTCTTGTATAACTGACTCTGATATAGATATGACCAAGCTGCCTGGTCAGCACTGAGCTGTTGGTTATGTTAGAAGCCTCAGTTTTGCAGAATGCCTGGGCCAAGATGGGTTTAAAGCAATCTTATGTGCACTACTTTTGAAAATAAGACCGTGAACCAATTATGGATATGAAGCTAATTATAGACTTCTCTCTTAAGCAGCTTGGCCAGGCTGTCTGCTATCTTAACGAAATAAATCAAATAATCATTACATAAAGTGATTGGATAGAGGAAAAAGAGAACAAAATCCACTTCAGTTACTGTCAGTGTATCTTGAACATGGTTAGTCATAGTTTTGCATCATTTCACAGTGAGTCTGTGAGGCCCTCCAGTGTTACCCCAAAGCTGTGAACGGAACATAGTGACTTCCTGGCTTTGTCACCAGTCTGCTGCAGGACCTGGGGCAAAGCCTCCTCTTTGCTCTTCTTCGGCTCCGTTTCCTCTTTTGCTTTCCATCTACCTTGGTTACTGACAATTTAGACACTCTTGAGCAGGGCTGTGCCTCTAATACACACTTGCACTGCGTGTAGGTGTTAGGATCTTATCAGAAATTGAGGACCAAGTTATGAAAACACGAAGACCTCGCAACACATATGTTGCTGCACTTAATATTCGCTGTGGGGACGAACGGGCACGGCTCTCCTCCTTGACGCGATAGAGGATGATGGCCAGCCTCGAGAGCTGATTTTCTGCACATCAGTAAATCCCCACGTTTTCATTAAATTGCTTACTTAGGCTCAAGATTGAAGTCGGCATCATTGGAAGGGCTTCAGTAGACTACTGTGCAGTGACACAGGCAGCTGTTTCCCATGTCTGTCTGTTACAACTTGTCATTTTGTTTCACAGTATGGAAGGTGCGAGAAGTGACAGGACTAAATAAGCACAGAGGGAACCGACTGTTTCATCTGGCCGTGTTAACGAATAAACCGGGAGTGAAGTTAACTTCATGTGAAGCAGTTTAAATTATTTATTTTCAGGCCTGGAACTGTACTTAACATGTTGTTAAGGCAGAGCCATGTTGACAGGGTGACGTTAATTACCCCACTGGAAACACATCACATTAGCCGAAAACAATTGTTCACAGCTATCATTCATGGCTCCGGGTAAAGCCACAGTCTTTGCAAATCTTGGCAAATGGTTACCCCCCCGCCCCATCCATGGAAGTTCCTTCTGCATCCACCCACAGCTGCAAACCAGCTCTTTACTTACAGCAACAAAATACGAAGTCTGAGGGTTGTGAATTCCTTTCCCTCTCCCCCTCCTGTTTTTTTTTTTATTGTTGTGGTGTTGGGGGTTTTTTGTGTGTGAGCTGAGTATTTGTTTGATTGATCTCCTCTCCGTTAGACATGGTACGTCTTAAATATGTGAGGATCTTCATTCACTGATCTGCCAGCATAAATGCATACACTTACTGCTCCCAGAAATGCTTTCCCACAACTCCCTTAATGATTCAGTTCCCACTCCTTAATTCATAGCAAGAGTGTTGCATCCTTCAGAGCAGGAAATTATTGTGCCTGGGCTTTACATTCTTTACAAAGGCTTTGGCTTACATATCCCTACTGAGAACTGGATGTGACTTGAGTAGCATTTGTATGGATGTGTGCTAATAAAAGTGAGGTATTGACTTTTTCCTCTATTGTTGTTCAGCATCGCAATGAGTTAAGGACTCTAAAATGACTCAACTGAGGAGTGCTGAGAATAGATCTACAAGTAAATGAATGCCTGGCTACTTCAAGTTGCTACATTATTTTTTTTCTAGTGCTTCTATTCCATGGTTAATGCAATTAGAGATTCTACTGGGAGAGCGCATGTACGCAGTGTTTGTTCGTTACGCTATGAGGCTATGCCTAATAACGTCTAACTCTCTGTTTGTAGGTTAGGCCAAAGACCCTGATTCCAGAGAGCCTCCCTATCTCCCCGTGCAGAGACCAACCTTCCAAGCAGCCTCCTACTTTCCAGAAGGCAACCGTAGTCAGCATCAAAAACCCCAGCCCTGCCCTCCCGACTGCCAATAACACCGTCAGCCATGTACAGACACCCAACAGCCAGTCACAAAGTGTCACTGAGCCCACAGCTATTTCATCACCTCTGAGCAGTGCAGGTGTGGCGTACGCCATCATTTCCACCTCCCCCAACAATGCAACTCCTATCAGCACCAGCGCGGCTGTCTCTGTGGTCAATGATAGCATTAAAGTGCAACCACTCCTCATCAGTGCCGACAGCAAGGTAGGTTCTGCTTTTGCTGGTGTTTCTTTTCGGTTCTCAAACACAGGAATTACATTGTAGATCTAAGCAGAATATTCCCCCGTGAGCGTGCAGCCCTGTGCAGAGTGATGTCAGTGGCTCCTTTTGAAGAAAATAATAAGAAAGCAATGAGAAAATTTTTAAGAGGACACATGTACAGCAGTAGAAATTTATCTGTGTACATGCATACATTTTAGTATCAAAAAATTGTGTCGTGATGTCGCTTGGAATTAATGGGACCATATGATCTTCCATTTCCTTGAACCAATCCTCCCTAGTAACATCCCTGAATTCTGTGCAGGCTCAAATTTCATATGGACTCCCTCTTCAATTATACAGTGATATTAGTTATATTGACTGACCTCAGGGGAGTATATCAAATAATCAGGTGTTCCCTTCTACACTTTCAGGGGAAGACCAAATGATATGAGAGCTCAGGCTTTTAAAACTGACCAGCAGATGAATTGGTGGGGGTATAAAAAAGCAAGTTATGAATTACTTGTTTGCTGCTGGTACCACTTTTCAGCTTTGAAATGCAGGAACTTCACTACTCTCCTACCAGAAACAGATTCGATAAAGGCTGCCAATGTACTCAGCAGACATTTGTTGTAATTTGCTACTGAGATCCTCCACTTTGGGTGTTGTTGGCAGCACAGGTTCTCATACAGTGCTAAAAAAGAATACAGGATGTAGGATGGCTTTTGAGGTAAATAAAAGCAGGCATCTCTCCACACTTCTTTAGCATACTTTATTTTTCTCTTACCGAAAGTGACTGCTGGTTAAAAAAACCCATCCCCTTTTTGCTCTTGAATCTTCTAGAGTAACTGAGTTGAGATAAAGAAGCTAACAATGAAATAACATTGATTGAAAGTTAGCAATGAAATAGATGGAAAAGGCCAAGCTTTGAAATCCAATAACCTTAATCAAGAAGGCGAGCTTAGGAAGGTCTTCCACAGTCCTTTATGAAGCTTTGATTATGGGTATAAAGTCACATGGGTAGTTCTGTGGTCAGAAATTGTCCTTCATTCCTTTTAATTTAATAGCTTCTGAGATAATGTTATCTGCACTGTGTAAATCTTCATGTGGTAATTCAAATACAAGCAGCTAGATATACTAACATACATGCAAGTATGAGAGATCAGTGTTGTAATGCCTATAGGTTCTAAACCAAAATTAATTTTAATTTAAAAAACATATAGTTTACTTTGTTCATGCGAAACTGGCCATCCACTGCTCATAACACATAAGTGCTGAGGACTGAACTCTGATCCCAGTTCCATGAGTAGGTCTGATGAGTATATTATTATGGGTAGGTCTGATGATATATATATATATCCCATCCACATGTATTTACTCTGAAATAACACTGGCATCACTGAGTTTTGAATGTGTAGTAATTCCACCTCTTTTACCTGTATGCAAAATAAAATCAAAGGAAAGACCTTAAAATCACTGACAGCACAAGTGCTAAAGCTAGGCTGCTGAGTCAGCTTCAGAAGTCCTCTAAATAGAAAGTGCCCTAATTTTCAGAGGCACTGAAGTGGCTCGCTTAAGCTGCAGTAGGTTTATAATGTACTTACAAAAGTTAATTTTTAAGTATGGATTTAGAAGCCTAACCTAGGTATCGTTTTTTCTATATTTTTGGCTTGTGACCTGCATCTGGTGTCTGTAGAGGTACCAAGTAATCATTTGAAGAAGAATCAAAGGTTTCAGACAGAAAAATCCAGTTTGATATCTGATCTTTTATTTGCACATTGTCTTTTAGGTTATCATTATTCAGCCTCAAGTCCAAACCCAGACAGAAAGTAAAGTGGAGACAAAGAAACCTCCTGAAGAGTCAGCTCAGGGACCCCCTGCTACCAAAAAGAAAAAGGAGGAAAATCCAGAGGTGATTTTTAAAACTTTTTCTTTTTAATAAATGAGCTACAGTATGGTTAAGTTATGGGGGCCATTTCTAAACATTTTTTTTGTGCATGTACATAGTTACTGTGCTCATGGTTCTGCCAGTTAGTTGTTCATCTCTGTACCCAGTCACTGCAATCAGGTTGATTTCTTTGCTGGTGAGGTGCTCTGGGAAATTTGGTTTGTATCATTCAAACCTTCCAGTGTCACAAAATATACAAAAGTGTAGGTCTCATAATAATCTAAGCACCTTGTGTGGGTTATAGCAGCATTTCTTACGAAGGATGTACACAGACTTAAGATATTTTCTTTTCTGTTATCAAATATGTAACATCAGGTTTACAAGCTGCGTATAAGGTTGAGTTAACATTTCCTTTGTAATCTGAGCCTTTACATCTTCTTTGTAATGAATCTTGCAATTTTTAGATTGTATGTAACAATACAGTTCCTTGGATTTGCTCTGTACGTCTCTTCCCACATGTACACAGACTCTTTCTGGTCTGAAATACATTAAAATCCTTAAATTGAGTAAGAGATTAGAAAGCAGGTTATAAGATTAAATCTCTTTCATGAACTACCTTCACTATGCAAATGAGAAATATAAGTCAGAACTCCATGTAGAAATTGAGATTCTCTTTAACAGGCATTCTGGTTTCTGGCTAGCTATATTCACGTTAGATTGCGTGTACATTTGAGGCAATTTGTGAAGTTATACAAACTGAAACTACTGCTATTGTGGAAATGCTCAGCACACGATATCTTAACCTTGGTGGTCTAATAAATGTGTAGCAAGAAGACATCCTTGGAGCTGTAGGTTTAAGAGGATCATTACAAAATATATTTATAATGTTACTTGGGGCACGTGGGTGGGTGGTCATTCATTTCACCATTTTAAGAGTTTCATATAGTAAAAACGGTATTAAGGATAAGTAGTGGCTCCTGGCCTAGAATATCAGAGCCTTATGCAGAACTGCTGAAGAACTACACTTATGAAACCTCCCAGGTTTAAAATCTGACCTTCATATGAATCTTCATTACCATTGAATGGTGGGACTGTAGTTCCTGTTTTGTTTAGGGAGGTATTTCCAAAAGAATAGTTGTTGTATAGCGCTTTGTGGGTAGGAAGGCTGGGAGATCCTAGCTTTGAAACGGGATGCTAGATAACCCAGCTGCTCTGCTTTGCCTGTAACTTACCTTTCCAGAAAGAATACTGGGTAAAAAATCTTCTAGAGAGATGCAGGAAGAGACCACAGGGCTGGGGACACTTTTTGGTATAGCGTTCATAAATTTAATAAGTTTTTCATTAAATTGCTAACTAGAATATCCTGAATGCCTTTTTTTGGTAACGAAGAGCATTGTTCCTCCTGGGTCTGGAGGTCTCCGGCAAGCCCAGTTCTCTGGGTAGGATGCTGAAGCACCCTTAAGTATGATGTTTCTTTGATTCTTTTCTTTTCATAGATTTGTTTCACGGCCGTGAATATGTAGGTCTAGAGTTAATTTCTTTTGTTCTTTGAAAGTAAACTTTACTTGATTATCATGTATTTATGCAATTAGTGTAATTAGAACTAACAGCATAATTAGTGTAAATACATGTAATGACATAAATAGAACATGTAATTACAAAATGAAATGGTTTTGTAAAAATCTTTGTTTTGCTTCATGAAAAGACACACTGCACATTTCTAAAAGCACTCGTGGATTTTATGCAGATGATTAAATTTAAGGCAAAGAGTTACAAAGATACCATGATACTTTAAAAAAAGAAAATAAGCACTCTAGGCACTTCTCTTCACACTTTTATTTATCTTCAAAGCACAAAACTCAGGCAGGAACTCCAGTATAGCTCTACATAAATGTTAATGTTCATGACAGACTGGGATTTAACAAATTAAATTGAAAATTTAAAACAAATGAATCAGAAATAGCTAGACTAATCAGTAAGCAGGAATCCTCTCTGCAGTTACTGAGCATACCTGAAGGAACTGAAAAGGCTGAGGATAATTACTGCCTTTTGTTCCTGGTTTGGTCTTTCTGCTGGGAAGACATGAAGCTGATCCTGGACATGGGCCCCTGCAATACTTGTGCCTTTTGCTTAAGGTGAAGATTTCTCCTTTCCCAAGAACGTAATTATTAGACTAAAGCAAACCTCCTCTTGTCCACTGTGTTGCAGACAGGATGCCCGGATGCTGGCTGTGGGGTGGCTTTTCCAAAAGCAGGGTGGATAGTCTCAGTAACTCAGGGTGTCCCAGGTTCAGTGGTTAAAGTCCTCTCCTGGGATATGAGCTGTGAGGGTTCAGTACTCCCGGGACTGAAGAGGGTCTAGAGGAGTGGGCCACCCATCCCTGACATCATGGGGCTCTTCTGGGGTTGGAGACCAATAACTGACTGTGTAGTGATGGACCTTCTCCCACCAGAATGACTCCCACAAAGAAATGATAGAATTATACAAGGGAGTTGTTCCTCTGGGGATTAAGAGGTTGGGGGCTTGGGATGTATCTGGTTTTGGTTTTTGTTTTTCTTAAAAGAACCTGAATTCAGCACAGAAAGAAAGAGAATTCTGCCCAAAAGTTTTCACTTTCTAAAAATTTTGTATTTTTTATGTTTCTGGCAACATTTTCCAAGACATTCTAGACATTTTATTTAAAAGCAAAGCTTCCAGGAGAAATGCTGGTTATTTAGCTAACAGTGCTTTTAATCCCACATAAGAAGGACAAGGGAGACACATTGCAATTATGAACTAAATGCTAGTGTTAGGCTTGGATTGAAAATCTGGAAAACTGAAGTCTCAGTTTTGCAGATTCCTGCACAGAGGAGAAACAACAGACTCTGTGATATTTGAAAGAAAAGCATTTCAGTGGAAGTAGTATTTTGAGTCGAAACCAACAGGCTGCATTAATGTGAAATAGCAAAATTAATAAAAAATATGCTGTTAATATAATTGGCTTGTTAAAAAGAATATAGCTTCTATTGTTATTTTTTAAAGGAACCATCTTTCAAATATCTGTAAAAGCTAACCCTTCCTGTCTTTACTAGTGAGATAATTATGAACCCTCTTTGTAAGGGCTCTTCATATGTTAAGCGAGTATGCTGTCATTGCCTTTAATTAGATATGTATTGAAATAATTTTAGTACAAAGAGAGGATATTGTTTAGCGAACATTCCAGTACTCCAATAATTTTAGTTTAGATGTCAGAAAATGTGTTCTCCCCCTACAGTTTAATCTTTGGGTAATACAGTGATTCTGTGCTCCATTGAGAAAATACAATCACACATTAACGGTTCCAGCTTTCTGACTGTACCCAAATGCTGTTGTTACTTCTGTTCAGAGTGCTGCCACAAAGTTACTTTTTGGTGGGGGTGAGGTGAAGCTTGTAATTCAGCTCAATTGACTAATACTCTTCTCAGATCTGCACAGTGAATCTTGAATCAAATATTCATCTTTACCTTCAGGTGTGGAGCCCCCACTGTGTCTAGCTGGTGTATTAGATATGTAAGGAGGGAAAGTTATTGAAATCAAGGTCTGACATGCAAATGAACGCATGTGCTTGCCATTACCACAGTTACAGAAGGCAGAAATACGGCATGAATATGTCTAAATTGCCAGTGATGAAATTTGACATCGCCTTTGTTTTTTTAATGTACAAGGAGAGGTACATACTGGGAGATTGTAGAAATGAAACGTTCAGCTGTTTGACCGAGATATTTTCACATATATAAAAGGCATATAGATATCCAATCCTGACCCTTGGGTTTTGAAGAACCCACAACATAGCTAGATCTTTTCATCTACAAAATGAGGATGTGCTTGCTTCACAATTTCACTATGTGAAAGCCAGAATTGCAAAGGAAATGGTAGTTCCAATGACTTACTAGTTGATTTTTTTCCTGAATTGAAATGAAAAGTTGAATTGTCAGGCTTTTCACAAAACAAGAAGGTCAAACTAATTTTGACTTGTAAGTGTTGAAATGTGTTCTCCTGACACTTGTTTGATTGAAACAGAATGTTTTGACCTTCTACCACTTAAAGACTATATTTTAGTTTGGCCTAAATCTACACATTTTATTTTGGGTGAGTATGATAATTGCATCTTCCTGTGGTCTTTGGGTGCTTTATAGAGTTGGATTGTAGGCTTTGCTTGCTTGGATTTCCTAATAGCTCAGGTTTTATAGTCAGATTGTCTCTCCTGTGGAATTGCACCTCATGAAAATGGCACTTGGGTAACAAGATCCATCAAGATTGTTCAGCACAGCAGAGAGGAAGAGATCCCTGAGGCCCTGGATGTGTGACTTCAAACCAAGGAGCTCAGTTCAGTTTGGGTTTGGAACAACACAGAAGAATTTGAGTTTTTGATCAGAAAGATGGATTAAAAACTTGAACAGAATTTCTTCTGCAAGGAAAAGATTTCCAATAAAAAGCACTGACAGAAAATGTAGTCTGCTCTATTACTTGCCCTATTACTGCATTGGAAAACTTGTCAGTATGCAGGTGTGTTTTGTGCATATATAGTGTAAAATAATTGTGAGTAATACATTTTTAGCTCAAATTCCTCACTGCAAAATGACTTCACCAGTGTCAAAGATGTTTGCTCACTCAACATCGAGGGAAAATACCGGATCAGGGTACCTCTTCATAATTCATGCATGTGATTTTTTTTTTCTTTGTGACTTGGGAAATCTCCTAAAGACTTTTTTTTTCCAGGAGGGGACTTTCACTATGCTTCAGATGGCTTCTTTAACATTGTAAAGTTCAGTGGAAGTGTATAATACCTTGTTTTACTTTGTACAGCTTGCTCACATCCAATAAAAGCAGTGCCATGTCCAGATAGTATTAATAATGCACAATTACTTCTCTAAAGGGTGGAGTAACAAAGCAGCTAGTGATGTGAAGTTGGATTGATTGAATTGACTGGATTTTGATCATGCAGTGTATAAAATCAGTAGTCATACGGCACTGGCCTCATAAGTCTCTGAACTACTAAAGTTCAAATAGTCATGCAAGTAGGACGTGACTGACTAGGCATCTGAAGCAAATCTTCAATTAAAGTTTTTCATATTACTATGCATTCAAATAAGATGCATTTCTAAAAGACCTTTACTGGGCTTATTCTGTCAATTCTAAAGTGATTTCTTTACGTACTTACTTCTGCCATGATTGTTGTAGTAGAAAATCTAACCCCTGTTTATTTCTTCCTTAGAAAATTGCCTTCATGGTAGCATTAGGACTGGTTACAACAGAACATTTGGAAGGTAAGATGGCATATGTTGTTTTACAGTTCAGGTTTTGAATGAAATCTTTTCTCTTCACTGCTCTGCTCTGCAGCCAAGAGGAATTGATGTTTCTGTCCTCTAAAGGGCAATGAAAATCAGGTTAAATGTTTTCTATGCACATTTGTGCTTTTCAGCCTCAAAATAATGGGTGACCTTACTCTGCTTTGCCTTCCATCTGCAGCCAGCACTAGCGGGCTTGGCATAAGCAAGCATTTGGGTTTACTCAGTCATAGTGGTCCTTTAAAGGATATTAACAATTGGAGGACAAAAATACTGAAGCAGAAAGCCCACAAAGGCTCTGACCAGCACTGATCTGGGTGAAGAATCAATGAGGTTCAAAGATGTTTACCCAGTTCTGTAGCAACCATGCCCCCCATCCCCTTCTTTCCCACTGTGAAATGGGCATTTGTTTTTCAAGTTCAGTGTCTGTCATCTATATATTTCCAGAGTGTGTAAAATAGTGGTGAAAATCTGGCATTTGTTTCATGAGAATACTGCCTCTCACAAAGACTTCCCTCCATTGAGCCAAAAACTAAACTTCCAGCGTGAACCTGCTTTTGCATGGGAGGTGCTAGCATGCTTTCCTAGCCTTCTGAATAGGAATTCAAGCAAATACTGCACATAATCTACATGCAGTATCACACAGTGTTCAGTTTATTTTTCCAGCCTTCCAAAGGTACCTCGCAAGAGGTAGCATATTTGTACCTTTCTTTGCCTCAGCTTTGGCTTTCTGCAAACATAGATGAGAGTGTGTGTGGGGGAATTTTGTTCAGTAAATTTGCCAGTGTTGTGAGATGAGTTGGGGATTTCTTGGCAGAATGGGTTAGTTTGTGGGGACAGAGAAGATACAGCTAATTTTAAGAAAAAGTCTACAGCTCAGCTGTAGTTACATGCTCAGGTAATACAAGTTGGTGTAGTTGTGCCAGTATAAGGAAAAAAAACCAAAACCTGTGTCTGTGTCAGCTAACAATGATTCTTGATCACAAAAAAATGTTAATGATAATTGACATTTGCCACCTATCCCATGCATGGTTGTCAGCAAAATACTTAGGAATTTCCAGTGCGCTGAGTTTAACTTCTGTATGCCGTAAAGTAAGGCGTGTACTTATATACCTGGCTGACTCAAGAGGTATCTACCATTTTACATTTTGATTTCTTTTTAGTAAGACTCCAGGTGCTTCTGTTTCTTGACTTTAAAAGAGGTTGTGAATTAAAGAAAAAATAGCACCTTAATTGTAAGTTCTCGGTATATGCAGCAGGTTTTCTGTGGGTCTTGTTGCCTTTTTTATTGTCTTTCTTCCTTAAATCTGCATTTTAAAAAACCATTTAGTGTCCCAATCACTGAAAATTTGAAAGCAGTTTAAAGAAACTTTAAGCCCTCGGCCTTTTTAATCCTTTAATGGTAATGGATTGAAATGGAAATAAAAAGCTACAGCAATTTTGGGAGAAGATGTAAAATCCAAAAAGTGCAAATGATGACTGGTTCTTGTTCTCTTTGTCTAAGGAAAATAGGACAACATTTGAAATTATGCTGAACTACAGATTATATTTACAACAGAGAGAACTTAATTTTGAATAATTCTTTAGCCTTTGATTTTATTGGAGCCAATAAATTGTGTGGATGTAATGCTGATGTTCAAAACACCAAGTTCTGCTTGGTTTGTTCTACACTAAGTGTGGACATGCACATTTTGAACCTAACTGCTACAATACGAATCCTGCAGAATCAATTCTTTCCGACAAATTCACTTTTAATATTCCTACTATCTTTAAATAAATGGCTTCCACCAAGAGCTATTTACTATGGAAGGGTATTTCTTCATGAGGATTGGTGATTACAACTGTCAAAAATACCCTTATAGCTTTCACAAGCTAAAGTTTATTAGTTTAGTGCTATGTCATATTTGTGGTTATCAGCCCTTGCTATGTACCAGGAAGCAATGGTCATTACACCGCTCAGTTTATTTTAGTGCTTCTAATGTATTTCTCAATTTCACATTTTTGGAATTAAACTGTATCAAGATTGGGTTATTAAAAGCTTATTCACTCGGTATCATTAATTCACAGTGTTACCGCTTTTCTTCATTTTATTCAGTAATTTTGTGGTGAAGGGCTATGAGCCACTGCTATATGGGTTACTCTATCAGCCTAGCAGCCTTTCCACCTGAAGTCCCGAGGAGCATCTTTTCCTCCACTGGGAAAAGAGCTGTGTTCTGCAGAGCTCCAGTGTGAGGCACCTTTTGAGGCCTTTACCAGTAAATAAACATAACTGCTTCCACTCACTGACATTCTGCCAAGGTATGGCTTGCCCTGAAGATAAATTGTTATTATGGGCCTCACAGAATAACCATACAAAGTGTTTATTGATGAAGGCAGCAGCTCATTGAGGCTTTGCCACCAACATAAGGCTATCTTCAAATTTATGAATCTGTCAAATGTATTACAGAGATTTCTTTTTCTCTTTGGGTTATATTTATTAAATTAATAAACTAAGGAATAAGATAGCCCAATTCAGTGATGCAGTGCATGGTTCTAGTATATTAAATCTCTTTCTTTGGGCTACTAGAATACCTTTTAGCATTAGCATTCTGTAAACACAAAAACAAAAAAAAGCTTTAAAAGAATTCTTTAGTTCATGTCGTTCTAAAAGTGTACATCTTTCTTTCACCATAGCAAAATAAAATTCCTGAAATATTTTCATCTAGGTTACTGGAATGTTTTAATCAGTTGAAACAAGTTACTTATTTATAATTTATTAAGCCCTGTTTTGAAAGGTACACAATACATTTTAGCAGAAGTAACAAGAGGTAGTATGCCAGCATGTGTTCCTGTTCTATCTTGGTGTGATTACTTACAAATGCACTCTTGGATGTACGTACTCAGGCATGGATTTTTTTTGTTCACAGCTTCCATAAATAAAGTGTTGAAATTGTGCTCTCCCTCCCTGATAGCTGCAGAGCATGGAGTATACCTAGAGCTGTTTCATTCCATTACTCTGTCTCTCTGTCTTTATTTCCATCCAGTCCCACTGCTATTACTTTTTCCCCCAACCAGCTTTTATCTCTGTACTGTAGCGATGCCTCTTCCAAAGCTGCATTCCAGGTAGCTACCACGTGTGATTCAGACTCCATCAAATATTTCTGTTGTCTTGGTGAGAGCATGTACTGAAGTTCTCTCTTAAACCTGAGACCCAAAAGGGCAGAGAGCTACAGATCTGTCACAGTCCTCTTATGAAGACACTTGGCCCAGTTATGGACACAAAAAGCTCCGCTGTCTCAAATTCTTTGTTTCTTTTTCTTGGCCAATGAAAAGTTGTGATCTTGTATCCCTGTGACCACTTCTGAAAGACTAAGCTTGGGTTGCCCAAACTGCAGCTTTTTCCCTATGCTGCCACAAGGGTGCTGAGGTGTTGCAAGCCCTGGGTTCACTGACCATGTAGGGTGGGTTAGTGAGCCTGCTTGCAAGCACCACAGCTCCAGCTCAGACTGTTGAGATGAAAGCAGAGTCAGCGGAGGTACACTCCCTCCATTTCTTGGCCAGCATCAAGGCATATGGTTCCTCTGTCGTGACATTTCTTGCACATTGTGGCTTTGAGAGCATCCCCCTTACAAGTGCTGACACTGACATCAAGAACAACCCTCTCTCTTCCAGTGGCTCTGTGGTAGGCTACTGAGTCCTTGTCTAGCACGTAACCTGCTGCTGAGGCCCGATTCCCATCGGAGGATGCCAAAGGGTTTGGAAGCTTTAGTATGGTGATTTCAGCATAGACAGACAAGCCTTTCATAGGAAATACTTTCACAGGGGCACAGAACTGTTACCCATATAAGACCATCCAGCTTGGACTCTGCATAGCACTAAGGATATTAACAAGGTGCTGGCAGTGTTTGCAACCGTGATGTTTATCGCGTGACTTGGTAGAGCCTTGAATCACACATTTCTTGGTAGTGAGATTCTGCATAGGTCCCTGAGTCTCATGGCAGCGTATGCCTAGCTCATGTCAGATGTGAATACAGACCCGCCTGTACTCTTTGAATTGCCCTAGGAGAAGACACCTTCTGAGCATGAAAGGTGACCAGTGGGAAAACCCAACCAGAATATGCAAGTAGTTGCTCTTCTGTTTTTCTTGTCTATCCAGCTTCCTTCTGATACATCTATCACTCCAAGAGTGGTGGCTTAGCCAATAGTCCTTCATGAATGAAAGGTTTCAAATCAGTGTCTTGGAACAGTACAAAATCCATGCAGAGTGTTGGCCTTGTCTCTAGGGACACTAAGACATGACCAGCAATACTGATACCATTCACTGTAGCAACACTTAAAGTGGTATGTGGCCTCTTACTTTGCGGCGAAGTGATCAGCATTTGGAAAGCATGCCTGGAACCCAGAACTATGTGTTGGAAATCCTATTCCCGTGTATCATAAGCATCCTGAAAGCTGGGCTGTATCTTACTGTTGGATTGCAGATATGAGATAATGCTCAATATCCTGAAGGCCATTTTATGGCACTGAGGATGTCCTGAGATAGATCTCTTTAGCTTAGACATTGATGAAAGATGCCAGACCTTCTGCAGCACCAGATGGTGTCCTGAGTTTCTGTTGGGTGTACTCCTGGTCCTCTGGGCTGAAGGGCTAGTGCTTCTGCCAGTTCAGACTCTAAATATCGCCTTACAATATTCAAGTAGGAAACATTTTAGAATAGAGCACGAGCCCAGCTGTGCACACTTCATGTCTTGGGATGGATACTGGGTGGCTCTCTGAGCTAAATTAGGTCTTTATGATAAAAATAAAAAGTAGGCTCTAAAATGCATGGTGATAATAATCTCACCATTTTGATTTTACATCAAAAGCTGGAAAAAGAAATTCCCGATGACGGAAATGAAATCCTAGCTCAGGTAAAAGTGGCATTAAATCTGCCGATTTCAGCAGGCCAGGAATCCACTCACTCTTTCTTGTATGTATTTACAGAAGTCTGCATGTTGTTGCTAAATGTCCTCAGCAAGCACCGTTTTGAATAGGTGGTATCATTTAGTGGAAGAGAGTTCTCTAGTGTTTCACCCTTTTCCAAACAGAACTCCAATTCAATGAGCCTATCTTTGCACCACTCTTTCCAGTGACACAAATAATGTGTAACGTAACAGCATTTTGCATGCTCGGGATTGTGAAGTTGTATATTTTTGGATGGATAAATCATCATGCCCCAGTTAGAACTGAATCCGACTGTGCTTTTTCTGACCTCTGCAGAGAAAAAGTAATGTAAATTAAATTTAAAAGGATCTCTATGCTTTCATCTGATATGAATTACAAGGCTTAACTGCTTTAAATGCTTCATTTTTGTTAATAACAGACAATGATAGTATTTTGAAAGCTCTCTGTTGATGCTTGCTGAATGTGTGTCTGAAGGGATCATAATAAAAATCTTGTAGGGCAGCAGAAGTCCACCTGGGAGGAGGGGAAAAAATAAAAAATGCCTGTGTTCTGAATGTTACAAGGAAAAGCTTATTAATGTCAAACCTTGAACTGCAGCAAATATCAATGCTGATGCAACCCAATTATACTTTAGAAACTGAAACTGAACACAAAGCCCAAGGGGTTGAGGGTAAGAGCGTCTTGCTTAACAAGTTAGATCTACATTTTTCCCTGATGAATGAGAAACACACAATTCATGTTTCTTTCCATGGTTACAGAAATCCAGAGCAAGCGTCAGGAAAGAAAGAGAAGAAGCACAGCAAACCCAGCCTACAGTGGACTCTTGGAAACAGAGGTACTTTATCATTCACTTTTTTAACCTCAGTTCTATTTCATGTCAATAAAAGGTTTAAGTGCTTCTTATTACAAAAGTATATATGAATGCAGAACCACACATTTACTTGTAAAGAGATATTGATGTGGAAAAGAAGGGAAAGATCTCATCTCAGTAGCTAAGCAACAGGTTTTCACCCCACAACATCACTTGCTTCAAACTAGAATTTGTCTTATTTTTAATAAAAGCCAAAAGGACTAAATTAATATGGGACCTAACTACTCATTCACCCGCACAGACAGTCCCTTTAGGTCAGAATTGAAGAACAGAAGTGCTGCATTTTGTTCAAACTTTTATTGCTATTTCTTTTTACCTATGTGCCAAATAAGAAATGGATAACTTTTCTTTTTTTTTTTTATTAGTGATATTCATAAAAGGGATGTGTTGGTTTAAGAATCAGTCTGCTCTGCAGGGGGTACGGAAGCCTGCATAATAAATATAATAATGCATAATTAAAAATAAAATGTGCTGGATAATCTCTGTTGTCTGTTACACTTATGATGTTACATTTATGGCAGCAGCAAAATTTGGTTCTACATAATATTGGATTGAAAACCTGGTGTAAAAAGCAGCATATAAATAGACTTAACTTTTTCTGAGTTGTTTTTTTCTTTATTTCTGAACTGGCATACAGACATTTATTCAGCATATTAAAACCACCTTTAAAAGGTCACCATAGTTTGGGGTTACCATTTGAACTTCATACAGAAATTAATGTGATTTGCAGCCGGCTCTCCATTTAAGCAAGATTTCTTTGTGTTCTGAGCTCTTTAAGCCTTAAGAAAGTGACTTTTCCTTATTTAGGTACTAGCTACGCAGAATTTTTGGTATGCCAACTTTTCAGATTCTTATGTTTGTTGCTAGACAGCAGGCAGATAAGGCTAGGAAGAAACCCACTGCTGTAGGCAAGCTCCTTAGTGGCTTGATTGTTCTTTACTTTGAAAACATTGGAGATTTTTATACTCCAGAGCAGCTCAAGGCACTTAAATTCTTAGGACTCCTCCACTTACCTTTAGTGACCTCTTCAGAGCAAATATTGATGTCCAAACATCCATTAAACATTGCAGGAACCTTAGCCTTGCTAGCATTAAATTTTGTAGTCATGTTCTTAGACATTTTTCTTCTGATAAGTTTATTTAAATACTTGCAGCAGAGTTTTGTGGCATAGTCTCATCAGCATTTGCAAGAAACTCGGTTACCTTGGAGCAGGGATGGAGGAGGTCTGATGCACCCCTAGTTCATACAACTCATTATATCTATTCTCATAAGCATATCCTGAAGTGGAAGATGGCATGGATTGTGAAAGAGTCCTGTGGCTGATCAGCTGTGTCCTCATTAGGAGTTGTCATTAAGTAGTGACCATGGGGAATGCTGTTCAAGTAAAATGGAGGCAGATGGTTTTTCTCTGATCAATTAGCTGCTCAGATTGATTTGCTAATCAGTGAGTTGAGGTATTTTGTGGCATTTCNCTCAGTGAGGAAAATCATGCTGTTCCCAGTCCTGCTGTACAAGTATTGGATGGTTCAGAGAAACAATTAGGGGTTACATAGATTGTTAATGAAGCTGGGCTTGCTACTGACCAACAGCTTTTACCATCTGACAAGTTGCCGTTGGGCTACATTAAATTAGTTAAACACCTCGGTCAAGTTTCCGGTGGTCTGTTCTTTGAAGTTCTTTG
>VZTM01013320.1:37270-106876 GCA_013400555.1 Jacana jacana
AGAAAGGTAAATAATACAACTCTGTGTGTGGCTGTCTTGGGAGTTAGCAACAAATATTCTAGGTCACAGAACTGGCTTCTGGATAGCTGGTTCTGTATGAAGGAAGCTCATGGAGGTTGATGATATGAAATGGTAAGAGTCAATCGGAGCAATTTTCAATGACACTGTGATTGATTTCTTTTCCCTTGTAGCGGAAACGCCTTGCATCAAATTATTTGAATAACCCCTTGTTCCTTTCAACAAGAGGTAAGCATATTTTAAAATGAATATACTACTACTCTAATGACATGTTAAATATTTATTAGTACGATTCCATATGAATTACTGCTAGGGTACCATAGGGTAAGCTCCCTGCACTTTTTAGTGTGCAGTGAAAATAGGTCGTTTTGCTGCAAAAAAACAACAGAAGGATAAGGCTAAAGTTCAAAACTGTGGAGAAATGGATCCAAAGTCCCTGCAATCAGTGGAAAATCTGATCTCTAGTATTGTAAGCACCATGCAGTGACAGAACTGATTGAAGAAGGCAGTGTTGCCAACCCGAAGTACTTCAAAATAAATATTGAAAATTTGGGATTTAAAAAATAATTACTGTTCTGGTCTTTTCATTTGACGCTTTTCATCAGCTTTGAAAAACTGCTGTCCATCCTCAAGGGCTGTAAATTTACCATACCTTTTGCTTTAAAAACAACAGATGAAAAAACACACAATTTTTCTGTCACCAAGAGCCAGAGCCATAAATCTAGATTTGATGGCCTTGAAGATGCCTTTCAATCTTGTATTTGTAGGAACTTCAGATGCTGAAAATTTCATGGTAAAAGCCTTGAGAATGAATAGCTCAGGAGCCATTTGGGGATGATGATGATTAGCTCATGTGAAAAAGCTCATTCCAGGAAAAAAATGTGCAACAGAGAGAGAAAGCAAAGAGTTGGGAGGTGGGAGATAAAAGAAGGAGAACATTGAGTACAGTTTAATTGTTCAGGTGAGGCACATGTAGGATTTTAAGAGAGAAAGTGAGAAGTTTGAGTTGCATTTCAGAAGAGGAGAGAAAGATGGTAAAGAAATGTGATTATGTCCTTGCCCTCATGTTACCTTTATAACTTAGGCTCTACTGTGGTGCCTTAGAGGTAAGGGAAGACAGGTCTTTTTCTAAGCCAGCTATTATTTCAGTACTAGGAGCATTTACAGGGATAATTTAAATTAAGATATGGAGTTTTGACAGTTTTTCAGTGTTTGCTCTGTATTCCTGTCAAGTGCCCTGCCTTGAATTCCTGCACCACAGGATCAGCAGCTGAAATGCGGTGGTGCTTCTGCTTACCTTGAAAACTACACGTGCTAGATGCAGACAGTTGGCCTACTTACCATATGTCTCTAACGCATAGGGTCTCAGAGGACAAGAGGGGTTATTACACAGTAAACAGCTATGATGCCATGCCTCTTAGCAGGAGCCCATGCTCATGTGAGCCCCAAGGGAAAAAAAATAAAACCAAACCCCCACATTATTCCTAGCTTAGTTTTATCTTCAAATTAAAATGAAAATTTAAATGTATTCTTTGTCTTGCAATAGCACTTGTTTTCTTTCCCATATAAGCACATGGGAAAACCAGGAGAAAATGGCAGAGTTAGCAAACCGTGCCGTTAGCCCCTCAGTGGATTATGTTTAAGTTTGGGTTTGATATCTCTGACCTTCTCTCTGCCATGGTCTGCTGTTTTGTTTGCAAGGAAGTAGGCAGGTGACAGAGCTCCAGTGATGCAGCTGCCTCAGAGCTACTTGGAAATCAGCACTCTCCTTAATTGTTAATTCCTCTTCAAGTCCTGTATTTTTGGTTTTACCAGCATCCAGAATGCATGCTAGGATTCTGCATCTTCTGACAATTTTAAGCTGGGCTTCTTTATAGCAGAACTCCTTGCCTCTGTAGGGGTTTATTAGCCATGTGCACGAGGCTCTGAAGTGCTAGATGATCTGTAAGCTCTGAACTGAAGGCAGATGCTGTCCCAGATACCTTGGCACTGCAGTGGTGTACTTGCCAGCCTTCAGTGCAGAGCTGAGTGCCCCTTTTCTAATAAAATGTTCACTTAAAAAAATTGTCTTCACAGTTTAATCTTTCAGCAATTGGAAGGCAGAAGTGGACGTGTTCTAAAGCATTTAAAACTTTTTAGTAAAAGTGAGCTGAAAGAGAAATAAATAAACTAAAAAAACCAAAACCCTATGAAGTACCAGAAACAACTGTCATTTCTAGAAATGCAGCAGAGAACAATTCTTGTAAATTTTCAGCAAGATGTCAATTAATCAGGATTCATTTTTCTGAAAATGTCTTACCTGAAATGAGGTCACATCCCCTGACATGTATCATTTGTAGAAAAGACTCTTCAATTATCATGCCCCTGTTTATCTGAATAACATTTATATCCCCTGAGTAATGGCAGTGTCATATTGCAGTGGATCTCTGCGCGTGTATTTGTGTATATGAAGTGACATCTACAGATTTTATAAGTCTGCGATTATGGAACTCATTGCCAAAGGATGCTACAATTGTTGGGAAAAGAAGACAAATTTATGGAGGAAAAAAATAATCTATCTATGGCTGTTAAATATGAAAATGAGGATGCAAACTCCGGGTTAGGGAATTCCATAAACTGCTAGCATCTGGAAGGATACTTCTGGAGTAGAAAAATTTACTCAGTGCTTGTCCTGTTCTTGCACTCTGTGCATGAGTGGCAGGACTGGATGCTGTTAGCAAAGGACGCCAGGCTTTTTGACCCTTGGTCTAAGTTAGGTGAAGCTGTTCCTTCATTCTTACGTTCCTCTTTCCGCATGTGTGTGAGATGTGGATATGTCTGCGTCTTCACTTGTGTAAAAACAAAAGCACAACAGCAGGTTTGTCTGTATATAAGAGATCATATTGTGGCAGCTGAATTCCCATTTGTGATCAGAGAGCAAGCTGAAGAAGGAGAGAAATAGCAGTTTGGCCATCTCCACCTTAATCTAATGAAAGGCCCCTCCATCAGCTGGGACAGGGTGCGCCGGCCTCTTACAAATCAGCAGCAAAAATTACAGCCCACTGTGCAGTTTCCCTAAAGGTGTTAAAATTTTCTCGCTTTTTATTTTTGGACCAAAGTGTGATGAATTTCACAAATATTTTTATGAAAGGCTTGGCCTGCTTTCCAAGTGAGCTCTGGTGGTTCTTCTTCTTACCAGGCTGTGAATGCAGTCACTACAGACCCAGTTCATCAGAAGGTCAGAAAATCTTGGTGGTTTGGGTGGGAGTAGTTTGATGATAAAGAGCCTGTGTTAACATAAAACTCAGTTGCAGGAGTAGCTGACCATTTTGGCCATGAATCAGCTGAACATTTAAACGTGTGTTTAACAGTAAGTCAGCAGCACCACTATCATACTCCGAGTTAAGCGTCTGCTTAAGTGCCTCACTGGTTCAGGGCCAGACTGTTCATCACCCATCAGGCTAAAGTCCTTAGGAAAGACTTTTGGACTAGTGACATGCAGAGAGGAGGTCTGCAAGAAAAATTTTGGAAATTTGAAACTGATCCTTTTTCTTATACAATGCCTTTTTAGCATCAGATCTTCAGGCACAGGATTCCTGGAATGTAAATTTTTATATCTCAAACACTAATTCCACTGCTTGCTGTTGTATGCGTTCCTGCACACATTAATGTTAGCAATGTCCTGATCTCCTGTGTCACAGCTTGACTAACATTACTCCCATAGCTGAGAACTAGCATTCATGGCAGCAATGTATTTCCCACTAACCTGTTCTCTGCCCTTCTTTCATATGCTAGCAAATGAGGATCCATTCTGGAAGGTACGTATAGCAAAATCTGTGTATTATCAGTGTGCTTCTCATCCCTGTGTAATTCAGTGCTTGCTTCTGGGTATCGTAGTCTCTACTGAGGTACAAAACTGCAGTATTCTCCTTGCCTTTCATACTGCTTGTATGAAACCTTTCCCACTTAAAAAGTCTTTGAGCCTCGAAGATAGAATTTCAAACAGATGGGCACTTGGGCTTTCCTCTGCAAGGCTTGAGTTCAATCCCTTTGTAGAATCTTTGAGAAATTGCTAGTCCAAAATAGTGCAATTTTAATGAAAATTCCAAGAAAAACGAGTAACCATTCTAGTTTGTATAGGTTAAATCTCTTTACACTGGGGTTAAAATTAGGCCTTTTCAAGCAAGTAATTTCTAAAGAGGAGTATTTTGGAGAGCAGTTTTTTAGCAGGACTGAGTTAGAATTCAGGATATAAGCCTGACTAAAACTATCATGAAATATTATGATTAATATGCCTAAAAATCAAAATATGTTTTTGGAATTGACAAAGATATAAAATGATTATTCTCCTTCCTGGAAGAGCACTAGGAGAATTCAGGGTCTTTTTTTTTTAATGATTCACAAGCCACGAGAGTTTCAAAATCAGTATCTCCTTTATTAAAATGCACTTAATTATACAAAGAGTAATTAACGTTGCCACCAGATTAGCATAGCAATTTACTACATGACATTGTAACTTTGTTGATGAGTCTTAGTTCATTTTGTATATTGCTTCAGACAAAGTACTAATCAGTCTTGTTGGAGAAAGGTTGTCAGAGTCTGAACAGAGAACAATTAGTGCCAGCGAGAACAGAGGGACAGAGGAGCCCTCTAGAGGAGTTGATAAAAGAGGGTACATAGCAAAAGCTTGTACTCAAGCATCCTGTTTTCCTAGCTGCTCTGTGAGGCAAAGGGCATAAAACATGGAACTGTGCTTTTTGCCCAGAAACTTTTCCTTGCTTGCTTCCTTCTGCTTTGGACTTGAAGGACAAGTGATCCACATACTGACTTTGATCCATGCTTCAAAATAGAGCTGCACATGGTGATGCATGTGTTGGAGTGACCCGTTATCAAAACCAAGTGAAATAATTTCTACATCTCAAGCTGCCTATATTCATTGCCTTCCTCACATGTTTTTTGATTAGTTCATTTTTCTTTTCCTATCTGTTTCAATTTATAGAACTTGCTTCTGGCGCTTTGTTTGTGTTTGTTGCTATCATACACCATGGCTTCTTCTACAGTGGCCAAGGTGCTTTTGATGATTAGATTTTGTGTTTGAATGAGCCTGTCTGCTGCAATAGTGGCTATGAATGATATCCAGAGAGAAGTTCTCAATGGCTTGGATTGACCCAAGCCATCCTTCTTCTCTTGCAGAATGAGATCCACCATGATGAACACTGCAGTGCTTGCAAGCGTGGTGTTAACTTGCAGCCCTGTGGCACGTGTCCCAGAGCATATCACCTCAACTGCTTGGACCCACCCCTCAAAACTGCCCCCAAGGGGGTTTGGGTCTGTCCAAAGTGCCAACAGAAGGTAAGCTTCATGGAGCATAGCACACCAAGAAGAGAAAACTCAAATTTGTGTATCCCTAAGTACCACTAATATAACCTATGGTCACAGCTTAGGGGACCACATGAGCTGAAGCAGTACTGAGAAGTTTTAGTGCAGATTGCCACTTTAGTTTCTGGTGTATTTGTCATACTAGAGTTAGAACATACACTGTGTGCCTTAGCTTCCCTGTAATTGCATCTGTTAGGTTTGTCCTTTTAAAATGTCATTTCCTCTGTTTCCCTTTTTTACAATAAAGCCACCAGTATGTAGGCATGCCTACATACATAAGTAGTATGTATTTACATTTCATAAGCAATGTATATCCTACAGAAGAGAGAGAGTCAGAGTGTCAGAAGCAGATGCTGTTCACCAGTGGATCTGAAAGCTGTGGGGAGAACACTTCCTTTTCTTTAAATCATTTATTACACATAGTTATTGATCATAGCCATGTTAGAAATGCTAATTTATCTAGTTGCTGTGAATAATGCTGATTGCATGAACAGGAAAACAATTTCTAAACCAATACAGTGTCACTAAATTGCAGGGTGGAGGATTAGATTTTGCACCCTAGAGTTCTTTGTATTTATCACTGAGATCACTGTTATGTTCCCTTGAAAATGCAATGGACCTATTCACCATCCCTGAACGTGTTTAAGAATTGTTTAGATGGGGTGTTGGAGGATACGGTGTAGGGGAGAACTTTGTAGAGTAGGGCTGATGGTTGGATGTGATGATCCCAAGGGTCTTTTCCAACCTGAATGATTCTACGATTCTGCCTGATTCTATCCAGCTGTTTCTATGATTCTAATGGGGAAAATCTAGCATGCGGTTGCAGAGAGCAGAGCAGCCCATAGTTAGATACGCGCAGTCATGCTTTCATATGGACCAACAACTTCTTGCATGCTCAGTAGACAACACTACTGACAGTGTGAAGATCTGGGGCTGAAGAATGTCTTCTGGCCATGGCAACAAGATACAGAGGATCTGTAACCCCCTTTTAGCACTTTTTGGTAGTGCTGTTTATAATGGTATGTAAAGGAATAAGCCCTGATGGAGACTGCTGCTCAAATTATTCTCTTGTTACTTTTCACCATGCAAATTCTGAGAAAAGGACCCTAGGTCTGGTCCTGCAGAGCTGTGAGACTGAAGGAAGAAAAATATTAATGTGTGTCTTTATGGAGTTCTAACTTTTTATTGTTTCCTGGGCTTATAGGTGTTAAAGAAAGATGACAACGTGCCATGGACTGGAACTCTGGCTATTGTTCACTCCTATGTTACTCATAAAACAGGTAGGAATTAATATAACTATTGACAAGGAATTCCCCGCTCACGACAGGCAATGCCATTTGAATTCTTCATGGCACTAATAAGTGGTGTTGTAATGCTACCAGATATCATGGCATTACTAAGAAAAAGGTGGGCCATAAAGGGCTGTACCTGGGAGCAGCAGATCACTCTCTCTCCCCTTCTCCTCTCCCCTCTCCCCTTCTCTCTCCCCTTCTCCTCTTCCAGTGGAAGTCTGCTCTTCCACTGCCTAATCTCTTTGAGGATGCTGAGATCAATCTCTCAAGAGCTTCACTCTATGGAAAAGGCTATCATGAATGTGGTGTCTTCCTGGGGACAGGGCTGAAAAGGAATTTTGAGGCAGAGTCATATCAGGCTGGGAGGCAGAGAGACACAGTCAGGCTAGGCAGAGCCATGTAATTGGGTATGTAGCACAATGCTAGATTAGTGTCTCAGAAACTACAGCAATATCAGCTCCTAATTGTTTCTGTATTATTTGGTATAACAATCATTAGTATCAGGTGTCTTGTGATATCCATGCATTGACCATTACTCCTTTTTATTTTGGTGTTGTACTCTTACAATGGGCTGTTTGGGGCAATAGGTCATATTTGTAAGGAGCTTTGCAGAGCTCTGCTATTGTTATGATTGTTCTTTTCAGCTAGGGTTGCTGAACTATTGCCATTCTGGGTGAATGATCTGTTCTTTAATACCATTCACCTCTTTCTGGGAGACTTCCAGGATGACATGTGGTCCAAGGATTATTTCTAATTCATCTCAAAGGCACAGTATAGCTTTAGGTTTGTCCTGTGTGATAGCTGTTGATGTAGACACATGCATGTGAGCAGAAGCTCCAGATTTCTTTGGCTGTATGTGCTGACAAAAGGCTAATGAGACCTGAAACTCACCATTCAAAATACACGTTTCTGCTTTGTGTTGTCAAATGCACACTTTTACCATGTGTCCTTACCTTAACTTCTGCATCCTTAATCTTACTGTTCTACAGTCAAAGAAGAAGAGAAGCGAAAGTTATTAAAGAGAAGCAGTGAGCTGAAGAGTGAGCATAGGCAGTTAGAAGAAAAAGATCGACTTCTCAACAATGCAGTGAAGGTAGGACACCTGACCGGGGACACAGAGTCTTCTGCAGAGATGTTTATAAAGAAATTATGCCTGAAAAACTGATGTTTTGTGGCTAGAAAATGATTTGTGCTCCCAAGCACACATGTTCAAGTGTGAATGTGTTTCTCCCTCTGAGGAAAAACATGGATTTCCTTTACATGCAAAATCAAGCTGCTTTAGCAGGATGAGGAGGAAAAAACACCCGAATTCCTGGTGCACGCAAAACCCCCAAGTCCCCAAAATAGCCATGACTGTCTTCCTTCTAGTGCCATACACAGCTTTGATCTGCTCAGTAACTTTAAGCCAGTTCCATTCTCCAGGTGAAAAGTTTAGTCACAATCATGACCTCCAGTCATAGCTGCTTGTTCGTTAGCTCAGAACTCTTGCAATTAGGTAGAAATTTGTCTCAGGGGTTGAATGTTGTAACAACCTCTCCCTGACTGGAAATGGATTGACAATCATTTTTTTCTGTGAACTGACTTCAAAGATAGATGTTGGCTGGAGATGTCTCCTGCGTATGCCATGCTGTGAGGACCAGTCTCTGGCAGCAATGAATGAGCCATAATTCCTGTCCTCCATGGGTGAAGGAACTTAACTGGGGCTACCTCACCTCCAGCCCACTCAAAAGGGGTAGCCATTCGCTTGCATGGCAGTCTCAATAAATATTTGAAACTTCCTTCCCCTGGAAAAATCAAAGTGGCAGCTGCAGGAGTAACTGGTCACTACTTGTTTTACCACTGCAGTTATCGGGAGAGGGCATGTTAAAATATTAAACACATTTAAAATAGAGTGGAAGGAAAAGCAATCACTTATTAAAAGATATCACAGTGGGGAATATTCCCTGTAAGTGTGCATAGCCACCATCAGCACTAATGGAAACACACATATGTATGAAGAGTGACTCTGGGGTACAGAGTATCTTTAGTAGGTAGGACAGTGCAGTAGGATGAGATGTTCAGAAAAAGAAGAGCATTTAGGGATGCAGTCAGCTATCAGGTGTATGTCAGGGCTTCCAAAATCAGTAAGATTTCTACCTAAGCAGAATCTGGTTCCTTCCGTGGGCAACACTGTCTTATTTAAATGGTAATATCAGCTGATGACTATATTTATTGGAGAGATATCCACTTGAGAGGAGAAAAGCAATTAAAGGTGTTCCAGCACAGAGAAATTTAATTTCTGATATTTGCCTTAGCAGAGATTTACATTAAAGAGAAGAGTCTTATACACACCACAGGTAGAATGGTATTATTTGGTAAAAAAAAGAATATGATTTATCCTTCACCTGTGATTTCACCTGTCTAAACCAACTTCTAAGCAGCTCCACACTGTTCCTGTTCAAACAACTTGACTTTCAAGTGAACACTTCTTGTGTCTTGTGAGCACTTCCCCCCTACCTGGGGTAGCCACCGAGGATCAATCTGCAAACAAGTAACCAGTTTTTCCAGACACCCAGGCTCCTACTGAGAGAAAGAAAGCAGGAGGTTTCAGATATTGGAGAGGCCACTGTCCCTTACTGTCTAGCAGGCAGGCTCAGGTATTTGGTCTGTCACATGTTCCTTCGCAGGCCAGTTGATGGTGCAGGGGATGGGGCATTAGCTGCAGCAGCACGGAGTTGGGGAGGGAAAGGAGAATTACTGAATCTTCCTTATCTCTTCCTGGAGAAGAGGAGGTATTTAAAAGACATGGAGATGTGGCACTAAGGGGCAGGGCTGAGTGGTGGACTTGGCAGTGTTAGGTTTGCATTTAAACTCGACGATCTTAAAGGCCTTTTCCAACCTAAATGGTTCTGTGATGCTGAGGAAGGTCTTGGATGCCTGCCTTTGTTGGGCTCTTGCTGGCAAGCTCATTTTCATGTAAGTTTGTATGAAAGATTTCAAGTGATTGTGGGGTGCAGTTCGGTCACTCCATGGCAAAAAGATTTCCTTGTGACTGCAGTGGTGTAACAGCAGTGTCTTGGATGAAGTTTTCTGCCAGAAACATATTGACAATCATGTTTAGAGAAATCAACTTACCTTCATAGTGCTGACTCCCTAAAATGTGTGGCACATACAAAATGCGTCATGATAAGGTTTATCCCTCAAGAGATTATCAGTGCCTTTTGGTGCCTTTGGTACTTTCCAGTAGTAATACAGCCATTACAATCCCGTGCCAGTAATCTCTTTGGAGAAGGCATTTCTGGCAGGTTGTCTCCAGGATGAGACCGGAAGCTTCCTCTGAATGCGTTTGGACTGGGAGGAATATTGTTGCCTCCGACAGCTGCTGCAGTGTATGCAACACTGGTGATTACTCCATTCGTTAAGCTGTGGTTTTGCTATCCCCAAAGGAGAATATACTTCCTTTGAGCAGGACGTGCACTCAAGACACAAAAGGATGTTTAGAGAGATGTTTGACACCAATTTGAATGTATTCTCAGTCTTCCCTTCTCTCTCCCCTTCTCTTTATTTGACAGAAATGCTTAGAGCTAAAAACCAGCCTGTTGGCCCAGCAGAAAGGGACTCAGTCATCACTGGAACGTCTCAAAACCCTCATTAGACTGATACAAAACGAGCAGATGATTCAGGTTACCATGACGACCACCACCACCTCCTCCCTGCTAACTGTCCCCTGGATCAAACCCTCCTCTGCCTCCGCTGCCATGCACAAAGCCTTGCAGCAATCACAGGGTAACAACTGACAGAGCCGGCTGTGAGCGAGCGAAAGAATGGGGGGAAAAAAAACTTTATACACATGCGCAGATGAGAGATTAAACTGAAACAAAGGAGAGGAGGAACAATCTCAGTTTTGAAATGCGTAGAAACTTGCAGACCAATCAGTCCAGTTTGTAGGTCACTGTGGCAGCAGGTTCCCACAGAGCAGGTTGTGCTGCGGTTTTGTATTTGCCGAGACCTTCAGTGCTTATGAGATTTTTTTTTTGTTATGTTGGCCTTAATGTATTTATGACTAAGGATGAAGAGGAAAAGTATGGCCGGTAGGAAGCGGGATATCCTTTTGTGGGGGGCAGACGGGTTTCCAGTTCTGCTTTAAGGGGAAAATTTTCAATGCAAAGAGTTAGCGAGTTAGTAGAGAAGTAGTTGGGCTGAAAGCTATGTGTGGGAGGGAAATCGGTGAGATAACCAGAAACTGAATTACTTAGGACTCGACATGGATTCTTATCAGAAGAACAAAGTTGGCCCCGTTGATTCAGGTGACCTGGAGATGGGGCCGTTTTGACTGGAACGGCGTCACGGACACTCACAGAGCCTTCGAAACAAAAGATCGGTTTTTTTTCAGTATTATTAGAGTTGAGAATTGCAGATATTTAAATAAAGAAACTGTATGAAGTTAGCATTTCTAGTAAAATATTGAAGTATTTTCATGCTGATGCTTCTGTATATGCGTTCCGAAGTATTTAAAAAAGTATGACTGTAAAACTCCTTACTTTTTTGCAGGTCCTTTTTACTTATTTTGCTATCGGTGTATTTTTCTCATGGAGTTTTTGTGCAAGATTTAGCATAAAACATAATAGTTGGAAATCTTTGGCAGGTTGGGGTTTGTTTTTAAAAATATTATTTGGGGGGGATGTTTCTTTTTTTAGTTAATTTTGGATATTTTTTTTTAAAGAAAAAAAGCAAATAACTATTCTGTTTTTTGTTTCTTGCCAGTACAGATAATATGCCAAAAAGATAACTTTACATTTTTGTACTGCATTTTTGTTGTTGAAAATATATAACATGGGTTTGGGGTTGGTGGTTTGTTTTTTTTTTTGGTTTGATTTGGTTTTGGTTTTGGTGGGTTTTTTTTTTTTTGCTTGCAGGAAATGGTACGGGGAAAAAAACCAACTACCCAACCCTTCCTCAAGGGGTTGATTCTCATACTGGATAATATCAAGAGTTCTGGGGGGAGGGACAGGCTGTGGAAAATTTAAAGGTTTTATTGGATTTATTTCTTTTTTGAAACGTGGTTCCTTTTTAATATTTTGTTGGATTTTAGCGCATTTGGGAAACGTTTAGCGTTAGCCTGAGGAAATCCCAGTGCACCTGCTTGTTTCACTAGCTAGTCTTCCTGATACTGCAAGGGTCCGCCTGGCTCCCCCCGTAGGCCACAGGCCCCCTGTCACCCTGCGGCCTGCCTGGGAAGGTGGTGATGGGCACCCCGGTTTTTCTCAACGTCACCCACACCTCCCTTCAGATGCCATCATCTCTGTTGTTTATGAGTTCTCTTGTCAATTAGCACAACAGGTACTTAAGGAAAGCAAGAAGCCACCAGAGCACGACACAAGGCTAGTCTCTCACATCAGCATATCACATGGTGCCGAATATCTTTTTCTTTTAAATAAAAAAAATGAATAAAAACAAACCATGAGGGACTGGCTTTTTCCGTCGCCCATCACTAGGCAGCACATGGTCCCTTCAACCATTTTCACAACTCCGGGAGAAACTGTGCAGTACTATACAAATCTATTTTAATACACAACACTCGGTTGAACAAGATTTTTATATTCTTTTATTGATGAACAAAGTGAACTAAGTAAAACACAATTGTTATACATTGGTTATTGTATGCCAATTATGCATTCTAACGTGGCTTGCAATGTAAATGTTTTCAGGTTTAACGATTTCTTTTCCTTCTCAGACAAATAAAAAAAAAAAAAGGGAAAAGTGTGGAAGGTTGAATATGTGAAGAATTTCTGAAGAAGCGTCTTGGACTGTTAAAAGTAGTTATTTTGAAAAGGGGACTGTCCAGTGGATAGTGTGCATAGAAAAAACCAAGTGTTTGTCTTAAATATGCCAATGTAGTTTTACTTCTTTATGATGCATTAAACTTGATTGACAATTTAATGGCGTTGTCGTCGTCATGTTATCTGCTCCTGAGAGGATGCAGCATGGCATGCCCAGGGCCTGCTGCTGTCACCCCTTCCCCAGCCAGACTTTGGCTGAGGAAGTAAAGTGACCAGTGATGACTTCTCCACTGCTGTCTCCAATTTTCAGATTAAAAATGACTGTAGAATGACTACAGTACTTTCTGCTTCTTTCCTCCTGCCAGACTGTTGCACCCAGTCCAGACTGGGAACATGCAGTTGGCTGCAGCCCCATGGGCTTTGGTTTCAGACCTGCACTTTTGGGTGCTCTTCAAACGTGTGATGGGCCCATTTTGTCACATTGTTTATAAATCACTTTGCAAGTGTCATAAAGCGTGATTCAGGATCTCCGTTTTCTGCCCGGCGGAAGGGACAGAACTTCCCAATAAAATAAACCACATGAAAGCAAGACGCTGTTACAGATGCATAAAATCTACCACAAGTGGCTAAGCAGAACCTGGTTGGTTTTATTTTTTTTGCCAGGAGGCAAAAGAAAGGGTATTTTTATGTTTGATGAGTTTTATTTTCAGGCTGCGTTTAGCAGGGGGAGCTTAGCACTGTGTCCTTGCTTCCCCTGCAGCTAAGCAGTCCCCTCCTCCCTCCTGGCCTCTGCTACAGGAAGGGCACCCTGATTTTT
This sequence comes from Jacana jacana, assembly GCA_013400555.1. Classification (NCBI taxonomy): domain Eukaryota; kingdom Metazoa; phylum Chordata; class Aves; order Charadriiformes; family Jacanidae; genus Jacana; species Jacana jacana. The sequence continues at coordinate 50,515 of VZTM01013320.1, forward strand.
TTTCCTAAAATTCCTTCCAATTTTAGAAGATGCCTCTTCCCCAGACGAGCAAACCCAGAAATCCTGTGTAATCGTCATCATCCTCCTTCTGCGACCACCGTAACCTATAAACTCAGTACTGTTCCAACAGACAGGAGCCAATTACAGAGCTCTGCATGTTGCCTTAATAATTAATGCAGTTGCAAGGGAGTGTAGGCTTACGCTAGCCTTTAATCTTCGATAGTAATTTAAATTAAGGGTTTGGTGGAGATTTGTAGGAGCTACGGTAGCCTCTGTATTCCTTGCTGTGGCACCGGGTATTGTCTTTGAAAAGAAACGGGAGCCACGGGGTTCCCAGCCTCCCCTCTGGAGCGAAAGTTATTTTTACAGCTATGCCAGACTTCACAGCTTCAGAGTTCTTTATTTTAACATGACAGACTGTTTTCTGTGCATAGGACCTTTTCACATGCCATTAGTTATCTCGCAGCGGAGCTGCTCTGCAAATAGCCATTCGAATGTGTTGTCTCCGAGCCTGTCAGTTTTATATTTGCACCTCTTCAAATGTAATTCCGCCTACTCTTCCCGCTCTCACCCTCTCCCCTTGCTCAGAAATGAGAGGAAAAGGAACTCTCCTGTCTGTTGCAAAGTAAGACGGATCAACACCAGCCCTTCCCAGTGAGCACAATAGGGACCACTGGCATGCTTCGTTATGTCAGGATCTCAAGTGTTTTCGGGCTTCATATTCTTAGAGGGAGAAGCCACAGTGGATCTGCTATGCCCTAAAGGCTCCAAAATCAGGAAGCAAAATCAAGAGCCCTCTTTTGGTTTTTTTTTTTAAATATTCAGTTCATTATGACTGACAGCATTTATTATTATTTGGTTTTTGTACAGTGGATTTAATGGTAGCGTGAGTCCAGCTGGTGGCTTCTCCTGTGGTAGACCTCTGGGTAAGGCTGATGGCACATACCCTACAACAGCTGCGTTAGGAGTTTATTCTACACGCTGTACCATTGGCATGCTAGTTTCCTAGCAGTTTGATGGCCTATTAGGAACACTTAAACTTCTAGAAGAGTGCATTATAAACTGATGGGTAGTTTTTGTTCTGTGTTCTGCTGGTCCTCTGTAGTTGAAAAGAGAGACATTACGCTGAAATGAGTGGCAACAGCCACATCAGATAAAACTCCACTCACTTTAATCAGGTTTTGCCAACTGCAGCTTATTTTGCTTAGAAAATGAAGCCTGGCTTCTGAGATCAATCACTAGCAACTGACTGGTGCAAACAGAAAATGCCAGACTCTGCTTCTGTAAGCCACTTTCAAGTTCACCATGGTGAATATCATTAAAGCAAAAAGGGTTTTTTTTCCTCCCTTAAAAAAGCAAACAAAAAATTAAATTGTCATGATAGAAAAAATACTACAAAGCGTACACAGGCATACAGAGATTCTAGCCAGGGAGAACGAAAGGGAAAAAAAGAAGAAGCCATTGCTCTTTGAAGTTGTTGTTTGCATTTGTAACTGGCGGATTGCAGATGACTTCTGTGCTGTTTAAATGCAGCAGAAATGCTACACCTCAGTCTTTGATTATCAGCCTCGCTCATTAAGCAGTTACCACAGAAATTTCAATTCACTTCTGCATTTCATCTGTGGGCTTGAGATACAGCAATAAATAGCCTTCCCCCTCAACACTCATGCTGGAAACACAGCTGACCTACTGTCTAGTTGCTGTTGACAAAGCAATCTTCCGGTTGCTGAGATGTAAACTTCGCCACAAACGTCTCGGTGCTTGGGCTTTGTCCATTCTGTGTGGGGAGGGCATGATTTCGTTGATCGTGTGAGCTCCTGCCCCCCACTACGGTTGTGGCTAGACTGCAGAGCAGAAGTGCTCCTGTGATTGCGGCTCTCCATCGCCTGCTGGGGAGGTGGGCCGGCCTGGCGAGCAGGGGGTCTGGCTCACTCATTGCACTCTTGAACTCCTGCCCGCTTACCTCCCTCTCAGGGAGCCGGAGGGAAATGTAAGGAGAGCCCAGGGTGCCAGGCAAGAATCATGGCTGAGGCGTTGCCCTGAAAATCAGAGTGATGTTAACATCGTTGTTTTCCATTTGGGGAGGCTTGAAACAATAATTTCATGAGTGAGACCAACATCTCTTTAAAAAATTACATCTCATGCACCACCTCTCACTATAAACATTCCTCGTTTCCCAAAGTGGGGCCGTTTGTTTCAGCAGCACAAGGGGGACTGAGAGCTGTGTGCTGGCCCTGGAAGTGACTTTGTGTCCCTGCACACAAAGCAAAGTGCTGAGACTGTGAGCTTTCCTCACTTGGTAGACAAATGTGGGCAGAGGACCGCTATGCTAACAGAGGCATTCAGAAGTCTTTTAAAAAAAAAACACCCCAAACTCCTATCTCCCCATAATCCATGGCATCTCTGTCCTCCTGGGCAGTGTGCTGTATGTTAGTGAAACCCAGGGTTGAGGTTTAAGCTGTATCTGCTGAAAAAGATAATGTTGTGCCATTTTTGGACATAGACATCCATGTTCTTCACCCTTACAGAGTTTTGTGTCCCTTCACAGCAGCGCTTGTCTTCATCTGCTTCTTGGGGCCAGTTCTGCTTTGTTCCTCCATGGAAATATTATTGCTTTGTCTTAGTTAAAAACCCAAGGAGGCTTGAGAAGGGGTGGCTTTAGAAATAGGTGCACAGAGCAGCAAATTGAAAAACAACTGCAACTCTAATATTGTTATTAAGTTATTGTTTAAAGTGTACTTGTGTATCTCAGAAATTTTCTGATGGTTTGAAATTGCATCATAAAAAAATACGCGTGTTGAGCCTCTGACTATATGTTACAGTCTTATCTTCCTCAGTTACTTCAAAATTGCAAAAAATAAACTGTCCCTCCCATGTAGTTCCCTTCATCTGAGGGTATCACTTGGATCATCACAGCATCTTTCCTGGGTCCCATTCTTAGAGCGTGGAGGAGGTCGATGGTGCATCTTTTCTAGCTGCAAACCTCCTGCACGAAATTAAATACCCGGCTTCACTGTGGCTTAAGAGGTTCCTTGTCACTGGACTGACCACCTGATGGGTGACATCCACTGCAACATGTCCCTGAAGCCAGTTGACCCTCCTTGTCCATGCTGGGTGGTAGCTACCAAAGGGAGAGCTGCATTAGGGAACATCAGCATGAGTCTTACCAGCTCAATGCTGCGTGATGCTGCTAAGCGCTTTTAAGCCACCCCAGTGAGAGCTTTTGCTTACATCAGTGTTTGTACTTCACCTATGATGGCTCCTCTGTTTTATCCAGCTTCTCTTAAGGTCATGGCTAGACAAGGGACCTTTTAATGTTTTCCCAGCTAACACTTTGAATACGCTTTGGAAGAGCTCCCCCAAAAAGTTAGGGTTTTTTGGAGTTCTTCTTTATATGTTTTGTTGTGTTGTTTTTTTTTCTTTAAAGCTCTACCTCACACATGGCTTTGAATGCTACCCAGGACCTCAGTGTACTGCTGACCTGGTTCCCTGGTTTACTTACACAGCCCATCCTCTTCCCATGAATTGACACCTCTATCATGCTTTGAAAGAATAGAATTTGCCCATCATTAAAATGGAAGTACTGAGCTAGGAGGGGAAAGGAGAGCCTGAAACGGCCCTTCTTCACAGACATTGATGGAAGCAGCAGTAGATCCATTGCCATCACTTGTGGGAATGGTTTGCCCAGATATGGATGTTACCCCCCCCCCAGTCTCATTCATCCAACCCTGCTCAACTCTGGGAGGCTCCAGCTTGATGGTAATATCTTATTTCAAGGACTTTTCACACATTTTCCTCCCAGTAAAATTTGTCTCAGTGTCTCCAAGAGGCTGAGGAAGAGCTGAGACTGTGCTGGGCACTGCTGCCCCAGCTGTCCTTCCCCTCTCCCTCTGCTGAAGGATTCCAGGGGTCTCATCCAGCCAGCATCAGGGGAAAGGGAGCGACACAACCAGTCAAAAGCAGTTTGCATTAATTCCCCTGGGTTGGGATTTGATTTGGTATCAGCCATCCAGCAGCTTCTCACTGAGCAGTGTTGAAATGGGGCTAGAAAAGGCTGTTTCCATGAGATTTTTCCAAAGCAAAACCAGCCACTGTCATGGTCATTTATGACATTGTTAAAGTAAAGGAGAAGCTCGTCTGGTGCACAGCTCCTCAAGTCAGTTGGGTTGGATGAGGGTGAGAGTGAGTAGGATTTGGTCCTTAAGCAAAAAGAAATTTCCTTTATTAGTCCCATGTCTGGCATTAACTTCTGTACAGGAAATCAGGACTATTGCCTCTAGCAAACATGGTTTCTCTCCAGCTCCTCCTCTCTGCCCTGTTTATGAAAACCCTGGAGTTGGCTGAGGAAAGGAGGGATTTCTGGGTTCAGACCCAGGGAAAGGGGTGTTGATTGTTAAGTGAGGTTTTGGCATAAACTTCAGGAGTGAAGGTCCACTTTCAAGAGAAGACAACCAGGGGAAGAAATCAGCAGGTGCTGGCAGGGTAGGGTAGGAGGCAACAGCAGGGACAAGAAGCAGAAAAATGAACAAAATTGTGATGGTCTGTAAATGCTAGCCCTCCTGGCTCTGGGCAGACTCCTGTTTTGTAATGGGTAGTTCTTTGGCTCCACACAGTCCATGCAAAGATGAACCTGAAATAATTGACTAAAGGCTGATCAAATGAAGACTGTCAGGCCGTTAGGGATACCTGTTTGATAGCTCAGGATTTCTTCCCCACCCTTTGCTTATTTAATAGCTGAAGGACTCAAGCAAAGTCTTCTAGTTTTATTTTTGGGGTAACTAAGAATAAAAGGTGTGTAATTAGCAGCAAGCAAAACAAGCACCATCTACAAACCCAGTGCATTAAGATCTCTTTTAAGTCCATAGGCATTCAGTGTGGAGCAATTTTCTGATCATTTTTACCACAGCTGAGATGTGTGGCAGTGCCTCTCATCTGCCTAAGTGAAGGCACAAGGGTCCCCATTTGGGAGCCATGTCCGCATATGCCAAGCATGGGTTGGGGTATCATAACAAAGTAAGAATTAACGGGCTGTAGAAATGGTATTTCCTTTGATTGGCAATCTGCCTGCACCGTGAGATGTGTCTGTTCTGGAGAATCTGTGATTGCCAGGGGAACTGCTGGCACCTGGGGTTCTGCCTGTGCTCTACTGTCCCATCTACATAGATGAATGAGAAGCCTCTTCTTCCTCCATCTCTGTATAAAGTGTGGCCAGCCATCCTTGCCAACCTTCTGCTCATGCTCCACCAAGGCACACAGGGAACCAGTTGACAGACCCGCTGGGGCTGAGAGCTCATCAGCCTCTCTTCTCTCCCATTTGTGTTCCTCCTGCCAGTCCTGAGTAAGGACCAAAACTCTGGAAAAGTCATCTCTGATCCAGCTCTGAACTTGGAGGCTTTCACACCACGAAGCCAGCAGAGAGTGACAACACTGGGACTTCTTTCAATATCTATCTCCTCATTCATTCAGATTCACTTCTCACCTCCCACTGCCTCATGCAGATTTCATAGAAACAGAATGCTTTTGGGTGAAAGGGACTTTAAAAGAGTCCGGGGACACTTTCCACTAGACCAGGTTGATCAAAGCCCCATCCAGCCTGGTCTGCAACACCTCCAGGGAAGACGAGTACACAACTTCTCTGGGCAATCTGTTCCAGTGTCTCACCACACTTATATTGAAGAATTTCCTCCCAATGTCTAATACAAATCTACACCCTCTCAGTCTAAAACATTTACCTCTCATCCTATCACTACACTCCCTGATAAAGAATCCTTCCCCATCTCTCCTGTAGGTCCCCTTTATGTACTGGAAGGCCTCTCTAAGGTGTCTCAAACAAGTCCCTGACTTTCTTATGTTGGAGACTCTAGAACTGGATGCAGTACTCCAGATGGGGTCTCATGGGAGCAGAATAGAGGGGCAGAATCACCTCCCTTGTCCTGCCGGCTTTTCACACTTCTTTTTCATTTAAACCAGCATGTGGTTGGCTTTCTGGGCTGTGAGCACACTTTGCCAGGTCATGTTGAGCTCATCAACTGACACCCCCAAGTTCTTCTCCTCAATCCACTCTTTACCCAGCCTTTATTTGTTCTTGGGATTGCAGGACTTTGCACTTGGTCTCGTTGAACTTCTTGGCCAAGTACAAGGTCCTGCATGTGGGTCAAGGCAATCTCAAGCAACATTCAAGCTCAGCTTTCTGTAGAGAAGCAAAAGTCACATTAAGAAAACCAAGTCCATGGGCATGTCCTGTCAGCCATGCACAAGTTCATTGCCCTTCAGAGCTCCTTACAAAATTACTCCATCAGCACTGGAACTACAGCCAGAGTTTTTATTCCTCATGCTAGCTAATCCTTGTCTCTCAAAGTTACCCGTTTCCTTTAATTTTTCTTCCATGTACCAGAAAAATGTCCTTAGTGAAATTCCACCAACTCCAAACACAAGCCACGTTCCACAGAAGGTTCAAAGTACGTCCTTCACTATCCTTGGGCAGCACACAAAATCCTGCTACTGCTCTGGCAAGGAGAAGCAGTAGAAAAAGAGCAGAGGAAGATGCTCTTGAATGCTGAACTTGTGGGGACAGGGAGAAATGGCAGCATCAGATCCCTCCAGATACAATGAGAAATTAAGCCTACAGGACCAGGACTCTCCCTGTTTCTAAGCTATCTTAAAAAGCTATATCAGAGTTTTTTTCTTTGGATACCTCAGTTTCTTTCCAATTCAACACTAAACAGCTACAGACTGGGAAGACTAATCTATTGGGAAGATGGTACTCAGAGTGTTGTCTTCTTCCAACTTCCAACACTGGAAAGCACAGTCTGTTTTCCTGAATGCAGAAAGAACGTGAACAAACAGGTGTTCCCTAGAGGTTGCACCCTTGCACTCATTCACTACCAACCAAAACCAAGTATGACTGGCAATCTCGTAGTTTCATCACCACCAAAACAAAAAGCAATACCCAAGTGGGAGGCAGACTTGCCATTTACTTTAAAAAAAAATGTAACAGAGAGGAGTTTTAAAACTCTCTCTTGGAACATGACAGTGACAGAAATACCTCTTTTTTTTTTTTCCTGTCTTTTTTTTTTTTTTTTAAGGAGACGTTACAAACATTAGGGAGCTAGACAAAGACAAGTCAAAACAAAGTAAGAATTATCAGGCTGTGCAAAAGGTGTTTCCTTTGACAGGAGATCTGCCTTGGGATCTGTCTGCTCCGAGGGATCTGCTTGCATTGGAGCACCTGTCAGCTCTAGCTCTACACGGCTTGTCCCATTGACAAAGACGAGCAAGAAGCCTTCTCCTCCTCTATCTCCACTTGAAGGGTGGCCAGCCATCCTTGCCAATCTGCCCATGCTCCACCAAGGCACTCAGGGAACCAGTCAATTGACCAGATGGGGCTGAGAGCTCTGTGGCAGCAGCCTCTTTCCTCTCCCACTCCCCTCTCTCCCTTGTCTCACCAGTCTTTCTGGTAGGGAGCTGGAACCAGACTTGCTTCCTCTGCCCTTCCCTACACAGCAAGGCTACCAAGGCCACATGGAGACACAGACACTGTGCTGGCGGTGCCACAGGACGTGTGGAAGGTGTGGAAGTGCTGCTTCAGCTCCTGGGGTGGGAGAATTGAAGAGCCACCTCTCTCACCTCCTCCCACCTCTGTGGTCTGGGCACCTGCCATCCCAGGCCCACCCATGATGAACCAAGGAGCAAAGGCTGCTGGGAAGCACCACAGCCAATGGGATTCCAGATGCAAATGAGCACAGCGGCATGGGACAATGGCTGCCCCGAGGTGCCTGGAAGGCCAAGACACAAAGAAGACACTCTCCATTTGAGGTCTCTGGTGCAGGGCAAGGATGAAGCTTGAACTCACCTCTACAAACCACAGAATCCACTAAGTGTCCACAGGCTCAAACTGCCCAAAACTTGTCCTTCCCCACCCACCGTGAGATGGCGTCCCTTCTCCTCTGTGTCACACATGTCACCCCCAACCTCAGCCTTAGTGCCACTGGCTGTGGGAGACAAAAATGCAAGTGCATAAAACAAACAAAAAATTTGGGAAATTTGGTAAAATCTCATAAAGCAGCATCACCATCCCCTTCTATCCAATGTCAACACTGAGGTCAATCACATGGATTTTCCTTCGCTGCCGTCCTTCATCCAGTCCCTTTGGCTGTTTCAGAGACATTTCTGGCTCTCACTATGAGCTTTTGGAAAAGCCCTCACAAGTGACTGCGGATCGTGACAACCAGCCTGGCCACCCAAGCATCACAGGGGACTCTTCTGCAGGCTCCACAGGAGAACTGCCAATGCATTGCTCCCTTACAGCTCAACCATCCCACAGCCTGCTCCTCCCCATCCCCTTCCTGAATCAGCAACAGGCAATGAGGCAGGAACACCAAAATCCTCACCCCTGGTTGCATTCCCATAGTCAAGCATTACACAAGGGTTTTGTGCTCTCATCCAGTGAGGTGGGAGTTGATCTCCCAGGTAAAGGGTGATAGGACAAGAGGAAACAGCCTCAAGTCATGCTAGGGGAGGTTTAGGATGGATATCAGGAAAAAGGTTAGCAAGCACTGGAACAGGCTGCCCAGGGAAAGTGGTGGAATCACTATCCCTGGTGGTATTTGTGTAGATATGGTGCTGAGGGACATGGTTTAATGGTGGACTTGGCAGTGTGAGGCTAACAGTTGGACTCAATCCAGGAGATCTTAAAGGTCCTTTCCAATCTCAGTGATTCTGTGATGTTCTGTCACCTCTCCCCTGCCCTCTGGGCATTTGGGGCTGCCCTGCGGCTGCCTCATGTAGGGGTACCTGATGCACTGGGGCCTGAGGGGCACGTTTTTGAGGCAGTGCTGCTCTGAGTGTGTCTCCATGACCTGTTTCATTTAACTGAGCTCAATCCTGAGCCAGGAGGTGAGTCACGGCAATGCCCGTCACCTGCCAAGCAGCCACCAGCTCCTGCCCTGCCCACTGTAGCGCCAGAGCAGTAACTAAACATGGCAGCCTAAGAAGAATTGAAAGGCTCACGTAAAGGCCTCAGACATGAAATAGTAATGAAACAAAAAAAAAAAAACAGATCAAAGCTTTTAATTTCTCTCTAAGTACTTTATTCTCACTCTCAGAAATTCTTATCAAAGACAGGCAGATGTCACTGCCTCCAGGGGTCTCAACTCAGTGGTTCTGATTTGCATTTACTCCACAAATTTGCCTTCAAAACCAGAGAGCTGTGGTGTAAAAGCAGTGGCAGGTTTCGCTGGGGTGAAACCACACACTGAAATTTAAAAGCACCGCGGAACTGGGTAAGGCTTTCCAGAGCTGATTCACTGCTGTACAATTGTAATTACAAATGAGTCCCTGCACAAATGCCACCAAGCCTTCACGTACTGGTAAGATGAAGTATTATCAAGTAAAATAAGTGTTTATTTCCATGGTAAAGTGCTAACACAAACCTTCCTTATTAGGCCAGAGTGGGTTTGCGAGGATTATAAATAAAATGTGCTCCCAGCCCTGCCGTGCCGTGGGCTGGACACCCATTCCTGTGACACCCAGCCTGCATTAGTGTTGTTTTTCTCCAGAGGTGGAGGTGGGGATTGCTGGGCTTTCACGTGAGGTAGTTTTTCTGGTTTTCTCTTTTCCCTTTCTGGTAATCAAATTGCACCTTTAATGAGCAACCCAAGTAATTAGTTTACTGGAAATGGCATTGCAAGGACCAGCTGGGAAAAGGTAGGGGCAACCCCCCTAGTGGGGCACACTGAGTTTGGGACATTTTCCCAAAATCTGGACTTGTACTGGCTCAGATGGGAAGGTTAGTGGCCTCTGTGAAGGTGATGTCATCAGGGAGCACAAAACCAGCACATGCCCAGTGGAGCGGGAACATATGTGGCTCTCAACCTGTAAGGGGGTGTTGATGTGTGGGTACCACTCGCTTGCAGCAGCAACCTGCTGAAGAGGTCATTAGGGTGAATACATAGAGATCACATTATAAAGACACTAGTGCTGCTCTGTCTGTAACTAATTGGGGTCTCCCTGGTAGTAGAAAGGGCTGAGGACAGAGGGATGAATGGCCCCACATGCTTCCTTGACCAATGGGCAGAATGGGGTCTTCCTCTGTCCTTCACTGGAACTGGAACACAGGTTTGCCCACCCCTAGGTGCCACAGGCCCTAGATGTCCAAATGGTGGTGAGTCTGCCCCTAGCTGCATAGAGAGCAGAGAATATACCACAGGGCTTTGCTCTCTTGCATTTTGGAAGATGAGGTTGCATGGGGCACTGTGGGTCACTGGGATCACCCCTCAGCTGCCAGCAGTGTTCCAGCTGGGTTGCTTCTCTGCAGTGATACTAAGAGAGGGCCACATGGTGCCAGCCAGGGCCAGGTTGGACAGACCTTGTTTCTGAGCTCAGCTAATACTCTATGAAATCCTCTTGGAAAGAAAAAGCAACAAGCTACATGTTGTCAGGGCATAATAACAATAATTATGTTAGCAGTGCCACAAACATGCATCTTAAAATAAAATAGTGCAGAAAATAATTGAGTGCTAACCTGAAAGCTCTGCTTTTAGGCTGTCGCTCCTTGGCTTTCGTGGTTCTTCCCAGCAGTGGCGACTCCCCACAACCCCAGTACCCTAAGCTCCTGGTGAACATCAGGATTCTTGATTGTGGCGTGTTTTAAAGCACCAAGACTGAAGTTGACTTCTTGAACTACCAAGGCCTGTTCTCCAGCTGTTAGTGCAGCTAGAGTGCATCAGCCTTATGACAACCTGACTGATAGAGCACTACACTCCAGTGCCAGGGCCTGGGAATGCCCAGCCATGCGTTGGAGGAGATAACGTGAGCTTTATGCTTCCCTTTTAGCAACTCTGGGCAAACACTTGGACCTCTGGGGAAAGCTACAGAAAGGGTGCAAAATTGCTTTTCTCTGCTGAAAGAAATAAATCGCTGCCCCCAAATCGTTATGATTACACCACAGTTAAAAGTAAATTTACCTACTTAAGCCCTGGTTTCCTTTGCTGTCAGCAGTGTAATGTGGTCAGCAGATACCAGGGGTGTGAGGACTTCCTACGGTTACCCTGGGACTAGTGCTGGCAGAGATAGGAGTGATCCTGAGGCATTGACTCTCTTGGCATAGAACCAAACCCACCCTCCGCTAACACCTGAGAAAGACCTATTCAAGCCTGGCCAACTGGCTAGGCACCATGGCCATGGCACACAAGGATTTTTGACATGCAGATGTCTGATGTATCCATAAAGATTTGCTCTGACATTTGTCCCCTGCCCCTTCCCAGGCCCAGGGAGAAATGATGCATTTAAGCGATGTGTGTGAATGCATGCCTTGTCTCATAGGTTCCAGTCCAAGTCCAAGCTGCTAGGCTGTTCTTTTATCCCAGTTATTCCTACATAATAAATACTGAATTCTGGGTGCCTAGTTCAGATGGTCCTGGTTGGAGGTGAGATTTGAGTTGTGCTCTTTGGTTGCTGGCACCATCCTGCTGTCAGCAGTGGCTGTAGAGAAAGAGGCTGCGCTGGTGGAGGGACCTTATGCCAGGAGGGATTCAGGGCTCCTGATGAAGGAGGTTCCTGAGGTAGCAGGGACCACCCTGTCACAGCCTTCCCTTCTCCCCTAAATAACCATGCAGAGAAAATATCTCACCATTTTGCAGCATTCCTTCCTCAAGGCACTGCTGCCCTGGCACTGAGAACTGCTCATAGCATACACTGGAGCACTGGTCCCTGGGGGCTGTGGAAACCAGGGTACCTGTGGTGGGCAGGTGGGTGCTGGCAGCCGATAAGCAGGGGTACCATCAGGCTGAGCCATTGATGCTGTGCCTGTTGGCAGGTGGTGGAGATGAGAAAGCTGTCGGGCAGTCATCAGCAGCCACGCCAGAGTCACTCTCTGAAGTCATCCTGAATTAAAAACTAATGATAGTCTTCTTTGATAGCTCATTTTTGATAGCACAGCTGGAGAAAAAAACAGCCACAAAGGGAATTCAATTTAAAAAAAAAAAAATTTAATTTGACTCCTTTTACTAGATGATTTCTGGGTATTTCAGTCACCTTTTTAATTTCTCTCTGTACGACAGGAAGGAGGAAGTCTTTGGCAAATAAAATGTTTGTCAAAGTCCAGGGTGATGGAAGATGCAGGAATGAAAAATTTCCCAATGTGCTGACGTTAGCTTATCAGCCAGCCTTGCTTTCCAATGGAGCAAATGGGATTAGGCCCAGACAAAGTGCCTGGTATAGGCTGGCTACAAGAGGAGGAGGCTGGTTCGCACTCTACAACTTTCTGAAGGGAGGTTGTGAAGAGGAGGAGGTCGGCCTCTTTTCCCAGATAACTAATGACAGGACTCAAGGGAATGGCCACAAGTTGTGCCAGGGGAGATTTAGATGAGATGTCAGGAAAAACTGTTTCTCCCAAAGAGTGGTCAGTCACTGGAATGGCCTGCCCAGGGAGGTGGTAGAGTCACCGTCCCTGGCGGTGCTCAGGAAGCATCTGGACAAGGTGCTACAAGATATGATTTGGTAACTTAGTGGGTAGTATTGGTGACAGGAGGATGGTTGGATTAGATGATCTTGTAGGTCCTTTCCAATCTTATGTTTCTATGTTTCTATGAAACTGGAGATGAAGACAAGAAGGGGTAGGTACTAGTATGTGGGGAACTAAATCTGCCACAACAGAGCTAGAGACACTTAACTGACCATCATAAAATGGTTATGCTTCTCACCCACAGAATTTAGCATGTATTCACCAGAAGCACATCTGCCCAGGTGTTTTCCCTCGCCCACCTTGCCTTCTCCTCTCCTTTAGAAGTTGAAGCAGCTTGGGGTCACAAGCAGCAAGCACAGACCATGGCCAGTTTTGGGGCTCTCCCCGGCAAAAGGGAGCCACAAGCCTTCTACAGGTAGACGGAGAAGTACCCTGGCATGTAGGACAACAGGAAATGCCTTTGAAAAATCCTCTCCCCAAGAGCTCATGATAAGCAACTCAACAGTTAATTTGCCCTTGATGGTACTCGTGCATAAAGACAGAATTTGGTATATGAAAGCATATGGTACATGTTCTGATACATATTGTTCGTTTATTAGTGTCTTTTCTTTTTCTGTTCAACTTTGGGACCCTCTAATGGAAAGGCCAAAAGAGGTGTGATGCACAGTGCACATATGAAGAGTTTGACGTACCACATCTGCCATCGACCCACTCATTACTTGAGTTATGCAACCGTCAATTCTAGCAGAAGAGCTTTGGCTGTCTGCTGTGGCAGATGGACATTTGCAGGGATCTAGATGTGCAGTCTAATGATTGCATGTGAATGGGTTAAGAATGATTGAATGTGTTACTCTTGAAATGTGTTACTCTTTCTGTCCACATCACACTTAGTCTGAAACCTCCCCAGCCCAAACTGCTATGACCACGGAGCACAAGCGTGTGTGATAGGCATCAGCCCCAGCTGGTTCACCAGGCTAACCAGGAGCTGGCACCTGAAGGAGCCCCACCAAAATAAGCTGCTCCTGTGGCACCATGTTTCATTGGTGTTGGTGCCACTTATCCTCCACCTGTTGACTGCTGCTGTGGTGACTTCTCAGGTGACACTTGTCATGTACTTTTTTACTGTGTTTTGTGAAATTTAGTTGGACTCACCAGGGCATTCAAACAATTATTAAGCCAAAACGCACTTTTCCAACTGTTGTGATAAGGCTGAATTAAAGTGTCATTAAAAGATTGATATCCGGCTGCTGTAATCTGCCTTGGGTGGTGTGTAACGCTTTATTCTGTTCTCACCATACCTATCAATCAAAACATCAGTTGATTAGAGGAACCAAAAAGGTGCCAGTGCCTGTGGTTAGGTGAACAGAGCAGTGAAGAGGTGCTGGGCTAAGTTTTGGGAGCTTGAGGGACTTGCCACTGGTCCAGATTATCGCTCTAGTTGCGAGGTTAGCAGGCAGCTTTGGTTTCCTTACCTGCCCCAACCTTTCCTCGCAACATTTGCGAGGGGGCAGAAACCACCTCTCCATCTCTGCACTACCCAGCCTCTTCAGTGCCTCAGTGCAACAGGGTATCCCGATATCTGAGGCAGCCTCAAACAATGTGTCCTCCAAGACGGTGCTGCCACAGCCAGGTCCCCAGTGACAGCCAGGGATGCAGGACATGCAGCAACTATAGAAAATACAGCCATCATGCTGGGAGCAGAGTCCTATTAACTTTCAAGTGGTAATTATATGGAGAAGTTGTGATACTGTGACATGCAGAGAATGGGGTGTTTATTGCCTTCCCGGCAGGAGCATGCCGGGTGTCAGAGCTTGTGAGCGAGCTCTACAAAGCCTCTCATTATTTTCATCCTCTCATTTATATTATTTTGTAAAAGCTCTTTTGGTGCAGAAGACAGTGATATTATCTTACTGAATCTTAATGTTATTTTGTAATGGAATGGATTGGTTTTGTCCTTGTGCCGCGGCCACTTACCCATCAGGGCTGGCAGCGTGCACTCTGGACCCTGGAAGATTTTTGCCGCAGTATTGCTTGAGAGATCAGCCACAGGCCAGAGATAAGGAAAAAATAATTATTCAAGCTTCAGAACAGAACGTGGGGATCGGAATATAATGTAAGTCCGCTAACCCTCCTGCAAAGGTGGAAGTGGTTTGTGACAGCTCAACATCTTGCTCATGTAGTTGTTTTGCAGCAGCATTAAGTACTCCGCACCGCTGGGACTAACACAAAAGCATCTGGAGGCTAGTGCCTGCTGCTGTTTGGTAGCCCAGTGAGCGTGAGGAAGCTCCTGTACTAAGAGGGAAAGGAAGGTGGGAAGCAAGTCCTCTCTACGGCCCTGAAGAGGGAACAAGGCAGATACTGACAGCAGCCTGTGCCTTGCTCAGCTCTATGGACGTGTTCAGAGGGGAGAGCCATGCAGCCTCATGAGATGCTGGTTCTACTTTGGGCACGGTTATTAAATACAATATTAGCTTCACGGGACATTAGTTGTGGCTGCATTTCATGTATACACCAGTATAGTGGGTTTTTCAAAAGACAGATGCTGATGAAGAGGGCTGGGAATGGTGGGAAACAAGGAAAGGAAAAGATCTTCCAAACTTCTTTTCCCCTTCATCACAAGTGTTGGGTTATTACATATAAAAGCTCAATCAAGTTATCAAAAGCATAACCATCTTTCTGCTTCAGAGATGGGAGAAACACAATTTGGGTAATTTCACTCACTCAGACACTCTAATTTGAAACTTCCCTGCAGAACCAAACCTCTGACAGTTTCAGCTCAGTTTATCCAGCCACAGAAGGGCCAAGGGCGCCTCGGCCCCCTCCTGCCCCCGCAAAACGTAGTGGGGGGCACAGGCGTGAGCATCTCCCAGCTCATTCAGCCTTCTGACAGACGGCAGATGAAAGGGAAAACACCTGGGGAAAACATCCCAGAATACAACGCAAGCAGGTGAAGCAGAAGGAAAGCACGGTTCCTTAGAAGCTTTTGAAACAGAGAAAGAAATTCTCTTACTAACAGTCCTTACTATTTTTACAGCTTTATGTCAAGAAACTGTTGGGGCAAAGGGACAAAAATCCACCTGCCAGAAGACTCTTCCCTGACTGCTGCAGCAATCCGGCTCAGACACTCAAGACGATGCAGTTTGGTGCGCTTAACAGTTGCTTTTTATTGTCCCATTAATTAAGGGGATAATTTTCATGGCAGAGGAGTAAGAGGCTGTAAACTGCTTTTGTGGCCAATTAAAGGTTGAAGTGCAGAAATAATTTGAGAGCGCAATTCAGTATTGGGGAACACGGTGCATGTAACAGAGAAGAAAACTGAAAAGACAGAAAACCCGATTTCATGTTAGTCTCGAGGAGGTGGGCATTACTGTCTGGGACAGCAGCAGCTTAAATGAGTAAGTTTTTTGAGGACTGAAGCAAAAGAAGATGCAGTAGGTAATAGACTGGGCTGTGTTTCGGAGAAGGATGTTTCCACGTTGCCGCCTGCAGCTTTACCCCACCAAGAATTTGGGCCAGGCAGCAGACCCAGCCGCTCCCGGCTGCAGCCACCAGCCCTAACCCTGTGAGTGACAAGCTCATGTCCTTGGGGACCACGGACCAGGCTGCCCGTCAGGAAAGCGGTTGCTGCACAATGATTGCACCGTGGAGAAATCAGGGCCATGGCAAAAAACAAGTCAGCTTTAATGATCAGTCAGCTATGTGTGTCGTCTCCCCTGGCTCCAGCAGAATTCCCTCCTTACCTCTGGCAGTAATTGCAATGCTGTGTGTGGAAAGGTGATGCCAGCTCAAAAGAGACCAGGAATGGGAAGCAGTGATGCTCGTTTGCCTGGCTCCAGAGCGCTGCAGTGGACAGCAGAGCCAGAGCTGGGCCTTGGGCAAGCCTGCAGGTCCACAGCTCAGAGACAGACTGACAGATTTCTGGAAGAACATAATGATTTCTGGAAGAATGGCACCAAAACTGAGCTTTTTTAAGAAAATGCTTTTATTTTTTGTTGAGTTGGCATGTTCCAGCAGAAATATTTTTCCAATCAGGTAATTATTTTTAAGGCTGAACTTCCGCCAGCTATTCTAGACAGCTGGATGGTTAGGGCTATGGTACTTCTGTGTACAATTACCATGGCCTTCCTAACACTACAGGCAACAGACCCCAGTTAGGAAGAAATGGGAAAACTCACATGCTATTGTGTCTTTGCGTATCTCCAGTTCACAGAGGCAAAGCAAGACACTTTTCCCTCAGAGAGACAGTTCTGGGTTTGGTACTGGCTGGACTGCTGTGGAAAAGGGCTTTTTTTTCCTGGTGGTATTTGAAAGCTTCCTTCCTTCCTTACATTGAGTATTGTGTCCAGTTCTGGGCACCTCAGCACAAGAGAGATATCAAGGTGCTGGAGCGAGTGCAGAGGAGGGCAACGAAGTTGGTGAAGGGTCTGGTGCATAAAACTTACGAGGAATGATTGAGGGAGCTGGGACTGTTTAGTTTGAGGAAGAGGAGGCTCAGGGGAGACCTCATCACTCTCTACAACTGCTTGAAAGGGCATTGTAGAGAGGTTGGTGCTGGTCTCTTCTCAAGGGCAATTAGCGACAGGACAAGAGGGAATGGCTGCAAGCTGCAGCAGGGTGGGGTTAGGCTGGACATTGGGAAAAAGTTTTTCACAGAAAGAGCAGTCAATCAGTTGAATCAGCTGCCCAGGGAGGTGGTGGAGTCACCACCCCTGACTGTGTTTAAGAGTAGATTAGATGTGGTGTTGAGAGATATGGTGTAGGGGAGAACTTTGTAGAGTAGGGATGATGGTTGGACTTGATGATCCCAAGGGTCTCTTCCAACCTAAATGATTCTGTGATTCTATGATTCTTAGTCTCTGGACCAGTTCACTGTCCAAACCACTAACTTAATCTCATTGGTTAAGGCAGGCCTTTCTCAAGCTTTCCAGTTTGCAAGAAAGAAGATAGTATTTGCAGCACCCCACTACAATCCTCCATGGTTCTCACATGATGCTGGAGGACACCAGAGTCCATTACTACATTAGGTACAATACACTGAAGCGGCTTTCCAGGATGTGTGTGGATCAAGACAAAAATCAAACTCTTCAGATGGTGAAAATGAGGAATTACTCCAGTGGGAAAGGCAGAACAACTTTCACATGACAGCCACAAATATCATTTAACACCTGATATCCATACTTCTCACAGTCATAACTTTGACTGCGATAGAGATGAGCCTACTTAAAGCAGGGTTTGCTTCTGACCTCTCTGTAGGTAGAAACACACTAGAAATGAATAGAATATGGGCAGGAACATGAGATTCAACTGAACATGAGCTTACTTCAGAAACTGCAGGTGCTGGCAATAACTCTGACTTTCTTCCCCCATGCCCCACCACACCCTTGGCCACTTCAAAAGTTGGGAGTGTTGTCAAATCCTACATTTTCCAGGGTTGTGCAGACAAGCTATTCAGGAGCCAAAGGGCGTGTGTGTGACTGTACCATCGATCCTATTAGAAGTTCCATTTGCTACCTAAGTACACATCAAACACGAATAAAATATCTGGGGCTTTTCTTATTATCAGTCTCCTCGCGAGCGGATGGACACGTTAAAGTTCGTAAAGCTCTGCGAGATGCTGTGGTGGATGCTGCTTGAGGGGCGCCACGCACAGGGACAAATCATCTGCACACACCTAAGTGACATTCTTTTATGGAAGTTTTTCTGTAAGAACTGTAAAGACGCCCCCCTCGGTTAACGACACTGTTCGATCTTCCGACATTTCTTCAGAGATTCAGGTAGAAAAATATTCCCTTCTCCCTTCGGTGCTTGTTGCTAGAGGCACCCTGATAATCAGACTAATCTCAGGACCAATTTGCAACTCCTAACAGCACAGTAAACTAAAATGCTTAGGCAATTTATTCACTGTATATTGTCAGCTTGGCAACACCTGATTTCTCATTCTGCGACTGCGTTTTATTGTTTTACACTGAAATCCAGCATGTGTGTTTCCAACAGATTATCTCCATAATCACTTTCTTTTTGCTATGGAAATGATCTGAAAATGGTTCTTTGATATGAGAGAAGAGTTCACAAGGCCACACTGTACAAAAGCTCGGATCGTGCAATTATCATTTGTAAAGAGAAACTGTTATCAAAGTAACTGCAGGGGACACCTCCAGGACTCCTCTTAGAGTCAGGAAATTTGAAACATATATTTCTCTAACATGAATTTCACTCCAAACCCTTCTGAATAATTCATGAGAACCGTGTTAAGTCTGGCACTCAGGACAGAGATCGGGGGCTTCTGCGGCAGATGGAGGATTTTGCCGGTGCCTTTGGGGTAGGGGGGACAGAGCTGAAGGACTCAGCACTAGGAGGGTTTTTCTACCCAGGTGCCTTTGGGTGGGGAAGGAGTCCATTCCCTGTGGTGGGCAGCTTGCATGGAAAGGCTGGGGTGGAGGTGAGCACCTTCCTTACTTGTGTCTCAGTCAGCCTGTTGGGGAGGTAGGAAGGTAAAGGGGAGCGGATGCACCCCGAACCCCTCTGCCCCCCAAACCAGTGTTAATGGCAACCAGATCTAGAGCCCCTACTTTTCTTAAGCAGCATCAAATCACCCACACTGTCAGATAACAGATGTTAGCTGTTCTTTAAAGGAAGGAGGCACCTTGAGATGAGAAAACGCCATTTTGTTCTTCGTTCACTAAATGAGAGGAGCCATAAATTGCTGGAAAATGGTAGTTTTCAAAGCAGGGAGACCTGCAGCTTGGCACGTGACTGATACTGAAAGAGCAAGTCTGGTGTTAACTATCATTTTTGTGTGTCTACGGGCAGGCAAATTAGCTGAAGGGGCACTCATTGCTTGTACTTTTTATTTGTGCAAGTAAAGAGGTCAGAGGCAGCTGTGCCCTGAGGGCTCGCTTCACTAGCACCACTGGTGCCACCAAATTCCCACTCTCTCCCAGTTTGTGAGGGAGCCCCCTCCCCAGGCTCTGAGAACCTTCTGAGCAAAGCTGACTTCCACGATCTCGGGATTCCACCCCACAGGGCTCTGGGTGCTAAAACCACTCAGGTTCCCATTACGCAGTGTAGCCTGAAGACTAAATGCTGGTTGATGTTGCCAGATATTTGGAAGAGGACATGGGGAAAAGGAAAACAACCATTTTATAGGATTTATCAGTATTTAATCCCAAAGCACTTTTCTAAAGCCAGATGCTCCTTTTGTTTATTATTTTTATTTTATTTTTTAACAGACAGCAAAACGAGCACTAATATATTTTAACGAAGGTCAGAGTGTGGCAAAATACTCAGGTTTTGTTAATTCCCAGAGGCCAAATTCCTCCCTCATAAGAGCAGGGTGCTGATGCGCAGACCCATGCTGCCAAGTTGCCAAGCAGGGCTGAGCTTAATTCTGGTTCTTTTTCATAACACAATAAGGCTAGGATGGCATGACTTATAATTCAGAGGTAGAACTGATGAGTTGCAACACAAAACTATGATAGTTTTGTCCTTGGCAATCTCACTTTCCTGAAACACAATAATCATGACTACTCCTTAATTATTTTCTTTGTATTATGCAAGATTTTATTTTTAAATTGATGTCATGGGTGGCTATTACTTAGAGATATTCAAAAGTCCAAAAGTTGTCTTTAAGACATTTGAGAAACTGGGGAAAACACACAACTGTGACATGAGACCTTAGTCCTAACACATCTTGTTCTAAAGCCCCTGTATTTTTCCAATTTTAATCTTTGCCTAATGCTATAGATGACACCTACTGGGCAAATGAAAGCCTGGCACATCTAGCATTCCCCAGCCTTTGGAATACCTGGTTATTTTGTGAAACTGCTGACAAGAATGAATCCATTTTACCCTCTGCAGTAAGATCTTGCTGCACCCTTTACAGAGGAAGGGAATTTGTAGGTGCTAAGAGGAAGGCCAGAAGTACAAACCCTTAACTTGTTAGAACCTACAGGCTGAAAAGTAGCTCCATGTTTGCAGAGGAGGGGATGCCTAAATTGTCCTCCTGAGAGGACTTTTACTGAAGTCTAAATATTCCCTCTGTTTTCTTAGCTGTGTACAGAAACAGGAAGACCAGAGCATGATGGAAAATACCACTTACCTTTTTTTTGCCACTGATTAATTTTCTTTTGCTTTGCAGGCAGCTATAATAACTTTGTTACGCCACCCCGTTACCGACCATTGTTAAACAGTGCATTAGGGTTCATCAAATACAAGTGATATTAATGGCATAGTTAGAAAGAAGACACTGAAAACCCTCCCTTTTTGGCTAATTATTTGCATTGGGACTAATAGTAGACTTTCAAGGTATAAAAATGATATTAGGTATATTATCCAAGTTGTTGCTCTTATTGCTTTCTAGCGAACTGATTGGAAAAGCAAATTTGTATCAACTCAAACTGCAAAAGAATGCTACTCAAACATCAGAGGTACTCTTCCCAAAGTCAGTCTATATTCTGTATTATGTGCTCACAGATATAACTTCATTTATGAAAATTCCAAGTATTCAGAGAGAAAACCCCATGCAATTATTGCTCCCTGTTTGAGCTTATAATAATAGAACCCCCAAAACTTTCACTCACTTTGTGTGTGCAGCTAGGGTGATTAACTGCATATATTAGATACCTGTAAGCATAATTAGTTAGCTCTCTGCACAACTTAAATTACCTGGGAAACACTTTCCTCTGCATGGTAGCTGCAAACCTGATGTGTCACAACTGCCCACAGCTTTTTGTGTAAAACAAGACACTTATTTATATGGAAAAAAATACTTTAGAAATGTTAGTACCTTACAAATGGATTCAATCTTTATTAACTTAATAGGGAAATTTCTAACAAACTTGTATTCAAATAAAAAAAATTCAAAAAGAGGAAAGCTGTACATTCAGGGGTGGTCCAGAACTTAGCTCTGCATGGTCCCAGAAAATAACGCCACATATTAAAGTCTCCAGATCTCCAAAAAATGACAGACTGTCAAACAGGGTCATGACGTTTTTCAAAATACCAGTTTTTGTCAGCAGTTCAAGTTTAATAAGGGGATTCACTTCGACCTATTGGTACTTTAAATGTTCATGTGTACATTTTCCCACTTATGTATGGGGCAGCGTGCTTCTTCCCCCATCTTTGGTATTTGGAAAGCTACAGAAACTTTACTCTGTATTGAAAGTTTTCTTCGCAGGAGAAAGCCCATAATATAAAGCTCCCACCAGCTGAGGCACGGAGACCTTTCCCTCAGCAGCTGTACTCTGTTTTCCTTTCTGGGAGCACTAAGGTAAGATCTCACCAGGCACTGTTCTGGAGTTGAATATATTCGTGTAGAAATCTATCAGTAGTTCAGTGAAGAGATTCAGAGGCACCAGAGCACTCAGGGAGACTGTTCCTTTTGACGGCCAGATCAAATTCAAACCAAAGACACAGGCCAGGCTGGACGCTGTCATTCTGTTATATATGCTTTCCTGTGAAACCTGGAAAAACACAAACATGAATAGGTACTTGCAGACACGTGGCCCAGAGAGAGAGAGAGACAAGACACTATCCTGTACTGAGGAGGAACGAATGATGGGAGTAGACCCTGGCCACAGGTACGTCACTGGCTTCTCAACAGCCTCAGGGCCACGGGAGTCTCTGTCCCTCCAATACAAGATAAGGTCTCAGTAAGTCAAACAAAAAGGCTGAATTGTTTCCTTATGTTAGGAAAATTGTTTTTAATCCTTCTATTTGGCATCTATTGTTATCTCTGCTGGAGACAGGGAAGGACATCAGAAATAAACAGCTATCCCATCTGCTTTGGTACTAAGTCCTCTACAGAACTTCTGAAGTTGTTTGCAAGGGTTTAGGACCGTTGGTTTTTTCCTCCCACCGATGCATGACCTCACTACCAAGTACCTCCACAACCACCCAATTCCCCTGAAGCAACAGAGGTGAAAATGGGCTGTAGGTAAAATACACAGCATAGAAATCTGTTCTGCAGCTGAACAGAATGCACTTGCCTTCTGAACCTGTCCTACTTCTGTCTGTGGATGGGAGCCCAGAACTGGGTAGCAGGAATGTTTGTTTCCGTGTGAGCTTGGCAAGAAATATGTATGTGTTCTGCTCTCCTGCATTGCATAGCTGGTAACTAAAGCCCAATATGGCCTGGGTGTCCCATCTGACAGGTTCGCTGTTATTGTAAAGAGCCAACAAGCTGAAAGTGCTATTGATTACTCCTGACCTAGGTAATTCAGCTTGTTCTTCTCAGGCTGATGGTTGCAGTTGTTGATCAGTAGTCTGTCATGGGAAGAGCTCGCAGTCACAAACTGCCATGTACAGGTTACTCTGAAGCTGTCATCTCAGAACAGAACACGGAATTATTGGGCAAAATCTCCCATGTACTCTTCGTGCTCAAATTTTAAGTGGAATAGGAAAGCAAAAATTCTATTTCTCAGTGTCTCCCTATTTCTGCCTTGCCATAAAGCCTACTGAAAAGGCAGCTCTGTAGTACTATGAAGAGCCTGAGGGCACTAGAGGAAAACCTAAGGTCATGTGAATGCTTGTTAGTATATACATAAACTCCAGTTGTCCTCTGCCCAGTAACATAGGTTTCATTCCCCTCTATCTCCTACAGCACAGTCCCACCCTCCTTGCTGTTTTACCTAGCAAGGATCCTGTCAGCTCAGCCATGAGAGTATATAATGCCCTTTAGACGTGTGCACAGGATGAGAGGCTTTTCCTTGGGGGACATGAAGAAGCGCTTATGTGCCCAAAAGCATAACATTTTCTTCACAACCATCACAATTTGTTTTCAATGATAGGTACTATTTTTCACTCCAGTCTTTGCCTCATGCTCCTGGAACATCAAAGCTACCACCATGCTACTTCTTCTATGAACATTAAAGGCTTCAAATGTTTTTAAGGTCATGAAGCAGGGCTGGATAAAAGAAAGAGGTATTAATAAGGAGATATTGGTGCCATAACCACCTTTTAAAAGGACTTGACTTCACAAGTTGAGAATAAAAAATCGTCAGATTAAATGGCAATGCCTGCTTCATGACCTTATGCAAAACCCACATTGTTGTCTCTAGAGCGTGGATCATGTACAGCCTGCTGACCTTCACATACTGCTCTCAGCACACTGTTTAACTACACAGAAAAACTAACAAGCCCATCTTCTTCATTTAATCTGCTTCAGATGAGATCAGCTCAAACAAGGGTTCATTATACTACAGCAATGAAGCAAAAGCTAAACTGCTACCAAAATAACTGGTGAGGGAAAACAATTAGGACAAGGTTAACAGGAGGACCCTGTTAACAAGGGGCTATAGACCTAGGTACTACCCTGAAGGTAGCTGGACAATGCAGCTGGTGTTTGGGTACTGCTAAATATATCAAGGTTAGAGACTGCGTTCTGGCTGTTGAATCAAGTGGCTCAGACTGGCTGCATCCGCACCACCTAATGTGGTGGTGACTGTGGAAACCCTGTGGATTGAAGACAAACTATTTTTTGGTGTTTCTTTCAGTTGAAAGTCTCTAAAATAACATGAGAGTTACAGCCCATCAAATTGTGTTGTCTACAGGACAAAACCAAATACATGTGCAGTATATGGTAAGGAAGGTACCTGAAATGTATCCAGGGCAGGTACCTTGTGATGGCACAGAAGCATGTATAGTACCGGAGGACAGTGGAGGGTGGGAAGAGTCAAACCTGTTGCAGTTGTCTTCCCCTGGTTTTTAGGAGTACTCGCTGACACAATCCATCCAGCAAATGGTGTACCAGTGCCAACTTCAAGTGTTATTTGAAACACACCTACCTTAACCTCGCCACTGCCTTCAAAGGCCAACGCTTCAGCCCAAACCAACACCACTGTGATGTGCTGATAGAGCTAGATTTGGGGTTTCTCTTTAGGTCAACTATTTCAAAGTATGTTTCTGACTCCTATATGAAACCATCTCTTCCCACCCCACTCTGGGAACATTGCAGTCAATGCTGAAATGATCAATGAAATTAGCCATGACACAGCCTTTTCCCCAACAGAGAAAATCCTTACGATAAAATGAACCAGGGATTACATCATCTGAGCCAGAGCTACACTAAGCCTTATCCAAGAGTCATCAATGAGGCTGACACTTCAAGGGAGACACAGCACGTTGTTTCACTCCAAAATGCACAGCAATCCCTTCCTCAGCAGATCCAAGAAATAGCATGCAACTGAATCCAAACTCTCTCCACAATGACCCTTCCCAGCTCATCAAGAGCTGCAATCAAGGAAGCCTTGTCACACCAGTGGTAACAGCTATATCCCTCCCTGAGGGGATGAGGCTTCACACCATCTCAAGCCCCTCACAATGCCAGATTTATTTCTTGAAAGACACAAACACATCCACTTCATCTACAGCACCATCACGAGCAGGTGATGTTTTCTTCTGACACTAGACCATGTAAGGGCAGCATGCAGTCAGCCAATCTCTTTGTGGGTGACCCCTCTAAAAAACTGCACCCCAAAGCTACGTTCTATCTAAGAAATACAAATCACATTTTTAGCATTTGGACTAACCCCCTTAATTTTTTCTTTGTTTCCCCCAGAAAGTTAGGAACTGTCATCTCTGTTTCAAGTGAAAATGCACTTGTTCTGTCAATTGACAAGCTGATAAAAGACAGTTCTTCAGGAATTTCACCTTCAAAGACACATAGATCCTATTTCTGAAGGAATCATCTGAACAATGCTGAAAAGTGTTGTAACAAAGTACTATGGAGCTGCAGTTTGTTGGGTCTTTTTCTCCTTTCATTTGTAGATATCTAGAAAAATCTTTAAATAATGACAGCCTATATTGAAAGAAAGTCCTCTAGAAAGATAGAATGTTAACATTGTAGCAAGGGGCTACAAAGAGGATTAGGGGACTAGAACACCTCTCTTACAGGGAAAGGCTGAGGGAGCCCGGTCTTTATAGTTTGGAGAAGAGAAGCTGAGGGGGTTCTGATCAACGCCTACAAATACTTAAAGGGTGCGTGCCAAGAGGATGGGGCCAGCCTTTTTTCAGGGGTGCCCAATGACAGGACAAGAGGTAATGAGCACTAATCTGAACATAAGAACTTCCATCTAAGCATGAGGGGGAACTTTGCTTTGATGGCAGCAGAGCACTGGAACAGGCTGCCTAGAGAGGTGGTGGAGTTTCTGTCTCTGGAGACATTTAAACCCACCTGGACACATTCCTGGGCAACTTGCTCTGGGTGGACCTGCTTTGGCAGGGGGGTTGGACTAGGTATCTCCAGAGAGTCATGGTGTGATTGCAAAACTCATTACTAGGAATAAACACTGAAGATTTAGTGCCACATCAACAAATGAAAACTACACATCTTCACTATTCTAGAATAAACATCCAGCTCACCCCCAGCAAAATTTGACGATTTTTGGATTCCACATACTTGAATCCTGCTCTCATGGGCACTGCAGGAGCCACTACTCTACCTAATGAACTTAAGCAGTGAAATCCAGAGGGTAGAAACAGCAAATTATCATCATGTTTTAAAAATATAAGGACATCACAATCTCTTTGGCTTCTTAGTCAAAATGCTGAAAGAAACTCCACAAAACATTTTCAAAAGAAAATTACTAGATATTAAAACACCCCCACAAACTGAATGGAAATATAAATTTCTATCCCCCACTCTCTGCTACCTTGCAGAGGTGCCAACTGCTTGTATCTGCTCTATGAGGCTTAGTCATCTAATCCTTCCCAACATACCCCATCATCCCCAGCCACCCCCAAGCTTCACTGGTGCTAATTACACTTTTAAATTGCTCAAGTGATTCAGACAAAACATTAATTCAGAACATTTTTTTCCAGCTTGTACTTTAACTTTGCTGCATCAGTTACAGATTTGAAGCAGATCTCACGGTCCCCAAAACCTTGTCCACTTTTTCTAGTGGTTCAAGTTTGGTGTGTTGAATTTGGTAGTTTTTTTGCAATGGTTCTTTCAGCCAAGTCAGGCACCCTACTCTTCCCCAGCATCAGGTATGACTGCAGGGACAGAAATAAGCAGCAGAGAGGCAGAGAAATTTGTAAGTGTAGTGAGGGGGCTCTATCAGCTGGTACCAAACCCAAGGACGTGGTGATAAAAACACAGTCTAGATGGTGTTCTTGCCTCTACAAGTTTTGCTGATTGTCTAGCCTTAGAGAGTCATGGAAAACTACTAACATAGTTTGCTACTAAGTGGTTTCTGGCTTCAGAACTGGGTAACTGTAACCTCAGCACACTCTGACAAGTGATTTGCCAGAAGACTTCTTTGAGCCCTTTAAGTTTGCATGTGCATTCATAAATCCACTTCATTGCATGGACAACGCAGGGCACAAACACTTCTTTCTACACATTCAACTCTTGCAAAATCTGCTGAGCATGGACCCATATTTTTTACGGACATAATTCAGGGACTGACTTGTAAAACCAATTGCTCATTTCTGCCTAGGGACCTCAGGCCACTGCAGCTCCAAGTCTCCCTGCAGATCCTTCTTTAGTGGACAGATGCACTGCAAAGTGGACAGCTTACACCTTTCACACCATGCTGGGCTTATTACTGGCAAAATCACTGCTAATCTAAGGTTAAAGGATTTGGACCTATGTTTGAAATTCAAGTCTTTTACTTCTGTAGGAGCTGCACTGTTTTACTGTAGAACCCTTGGACTGGGAAGAGTTTCATTAACTAAGGTGGTTGAGACTGGAGAGAAAATAGGGATTATTTTTTTTCTTCTTCCGCAAGCCTGTATCAAACCTGGAGTGTTCAAAACCTGTATCTAGTGATTACAATTCATCCTACTTCATGAAATTACCACAAGTACCTCTTGCACTACTCAAAGCTGAGCTCATGGAAGAATTAAATTGCCTCTTATATGTAAGAAGGTTGATGCTTGCAGGTAAAAACTAGGATTATTGGTAAAGTGGTGTGTTTGAAGTTTGAATTGTGGCACCAATCTGCAATGAATAGAAATCTCTAGCTCCTAGATTGTTTCACATTCCCTTGACCTTTCCAAATGCAAATATTCCGTGCGACGTTTAGGATAAAAAGCCATGGATCAGCAAAAATTGTACATATGAGCACTAGTATCAACTGGATGCTGTGCTTTACATAAGAAGGCATACTCAGAAATAATGCTATGTTCTGTTGCTCAATTATAGAAAACAGTATGTAGTACTTTTGCACACCTCATTAACACCTCAAGTGCTCAGCTCTTAAGAAGTGCGTTGAGATGTTGCATCTATTATCGGAACAAAGTCACTTACACGATTCATAACACTGAGGAGAGATATCAGTTGCTAAAATAATAGCAAATGACGTGAGGCTTTCCTTAATAGCAGTAGAGTTCAGCTAAGCAACAGTAAACGAACATATGGTTATTACAGGAACCTTGCAAGTGCTGTCTGAATGCGGGTCATATCAATGTGTTTCCTTTAATCTTGCTTTTCTCTAGTGTTTTGATAGAAAATGGTATTAAATGTACTTGCTTCTGAGACGTGCTACTGGCTAGAATATGGCAAACATGACTGTAGCCCAAAAACAGTTACTGAAGGCTAATTCCTCCACTGTTGAAAATCAGCATCATTCCCCATATGTGACTGCTTTGGTGGACTCTTCTGACTTCTGAAGGCTGGATCACTTTATTTAGGTGCCAAATACACCGTGATCCTCAATTATAGGCACCTGGGTTTGAAAAATGCAATCCAGAAAAGGAATGCACTGGAAAAGGCAGAAGCATGGGAAACTTACACTCCTATTGTAGCCCTTTCCTGCACATAAATGGCAAGCAAAGGATGTCACTAGGCTAACTGTAGAACTATTCTTAATGGATGTTTCCTAAACCCTCATGCTTGTGGGTTTCAAAAAATGGGTAAAAAAAGATCAGCAAATCAAAAAGTAGGACAAAAGACACGTGACTTCACTTATCCTGGAGCATACCAAAAATCCTTGCAAAATGACACTGTCAATGTTTTTCATTTAACATTGTAGTAAGTTACAGAATGAAAAGCTATTTTAAACAGGAAAATGCAATTTGTAAGACTTAAATAAATTATTTTGCTGATTGTTGTTCTAAAGTTCATTCATATCTCTATCATTTTCTAAAATGACACTAATTTATTTGGTGGTTTACTTGCTCAAGATTTATACTTCAGAGAAAGAAAATAGTTTCACCTAGTTTTTCTCCAGCACCAAAAATTACACAAACAATATTTTCAGGCTTTTTCACTCCAAATTAGGAAAAAACCAAGAACAAAATCAATAAAACATACATTTCATATGTAGAATCACAGAATGGTTAAAGTTGGAGGGGACCTTAAAGATCACCGAGCTCCAACTCCGCTACCATGGGCAGGGACACCTCCCACTAGACCGGGTTGCTCAAAGCTCCATCAAGCCTGACCTTGAACACTTCCAGGGATGTAGCATCCACATCTTCCCTGGGCAACCTGTTTCAGTGAATGGAACTCACCATTTGTGAGTAGGGAGTGAAGGGGACAAGGACAGGACTTCTGAATACAGCAGTGCGTGCACAGTTCCATTAAAATTTACACAGTAGTTTTAATTACATGCAAAGAATTTAATGGTGAAGGTATGGCCAACCATTGTTTAGCACTGACTTTTATTAGAACTGGAGGGTTCTGCACCCTGAGTTCACTCCATTGGTGAGCACTTGTACCACCACCTCACTGCATTTTTTTAAATTCTTCAATTTCATTTGCTGTGGAGATTTTCAACGTTGAATTAACAAGAACAGATTAAGAAAGAAAAGACTGGCGCTACTTTGCAAGTTTTGCCTATACTCACCATATGGAGAAAGCATATCAGATATTTCAGAACAATGTAGTTGTGTTCAGGAAGTCCTTGAACGATTTGTTTACATCTGGTGACTCGTAAAATGCTCTCCACACCTGCAATGTCAAAGTCAGCCTTAATTTACCTCAAAACCATCAAAATATTACCAAGAAATAATCCCATATTTATATCTGCTGGAATTTAGATATTCAACTGGAAAAAGCACAAAAGCTCATGAAAGCACGAGCATGAAATTGAGCTCTACCAACCTCCATGGCCACAGTAACAGTTAGGGGTATCCCTTTGAATGTCCCTGTTATAGTTTGTATTATTATGTATCTGGCTAAGACTAACTTCCAGAGTACTTTCTCAATTCAGTGAAATAGCCAAAATAATTTCTTTGCTAGAGAGGACTTTCAAAGGTCTTGATTTGAATCTCATTATCTTCCCATGCACTGAATCCAGACTTCTACTTTTCATGTTCTGATTTTATTCTTGCTGAGACGTGGTCCTGCTGACTAACCCTGGATTATATTTCAAATGTTGTACCAAATTACTTTGGTTTGGTTTTTTTTTGAATATTGTAATCATTTGAATGCTGGAAGTTTGACACCAATTTGGAGAAAGGTCTGATGATTATAATCATGCCAGCCCATTTGCACTGATGGTTTTTCTGCATTTGCTGCATTTTTCTCTCCCTCTCCTTGACACAGCTAAAGCTGCACATTAAGCGTGTGTGCACGTACAAAATTCCAGCATGTTGAATGTTCCCTTAAGCTCTGAATTAAATACATGAAGGCATGCTGTGGTGATCTGTGTTGACACTTTTCCTACTGCAAAGCTACCAATTCCCATAAAATACAATAATCTGAGTCCTAAGAATATTTTTTTCAGCCTTCTGCAGAGCAAGTAATGCAGGAAGTGTAGCAATACTACCCAGGAATTCTCATTAGCAGGTTCCATGACCAAATAAGTTCTTTGACAATTACAAACTTCAAAGTTTTATTCGCTTTTTTAAGGCAGTTACTCAGCTAATTTATTTCACAGCTCCCATCAATAACTCTTTAAAAAAATGCTTCAGATGAGACAGTAAAGAGGAAAGTTTCCCTATCGTTTTGAAGTACTGTAAAGCTGAGCTGCTGTATTTCTGGACTTGCAGGTTAGGGGATGTAACAGATACATCACACACTGCTCTGGTGTCTTCCAGAAGACAGAATGAGAATTTTCAAATCATCCCAAGACAGCTGTTTGCGATCACAGCCCTTCAAAGCTCCCTTCTGCATGGGATTCACAGAGAATATGCCTTTGCTGCAGTCCAGCTTGGCTCCCAAGCCTAAGATCTTTTAAAATCAGGATACCACAACAGCAGCAAGAAAAGACAGTGGACATCATACTGCATAACATGAAAGCCCAAGGAAAAATGATCTTAAACTCCACTTTTCAACATACTTTGTCAACATTTAAAATGTCAGTAAACAAAAGCAACATGGAATGAATGTTTTGCAGGTGTTTCGCCAAGCAAAACCTTCCAGTGTTTCTAGGACAACGTACTGTTCTCAGTTTCTTTCCAGACTTGTTCTCATTTTTCACTTAGCTGCATAACAAAGTACTATCATGTCCAGAAAGTCAGCACAAAATTAATTCAGTAAAAATTAGCACTTGTACATCCTTTTTCCAAATTTCCCTATTATTTCCAGTTCTGAATGACTATCCTTAGTCCTTCTATTTCTACCCCTTTCCTGTGAACAGACCTGTTTTTCTCAATGCCCTGAGATATTGCAAATGGCTAAGAGAGATATGGCTAAATTTTGTTCCCACAGTTCTGCCAGTGCTGCTGCTAAAGCTAAAGCTGCTTTGACATAACTTGTATCAGTGAGACTGACTCAGTGCTGTGCAATGACAAAAATGCAGCCCTGACAACAGGAAGTCCAAGGCAATTCTTAATAATACAGTACGATATATAGATAGTTCAGTAAACCTTGGAAAAAGCGGAGAGGGTCTTGGTAACCCTGATCACCTTGTACCTCCGGTACAGATTATGAGGTTGTCCATTTGTGGCTGCAGTGAAGCACTGATAACAGTTAAGACCCATAATTCTGTCAGAGAATCACAGAATCACTCAGGTTGGAAGAGACCCTTGGTATCATCGAGTCCAACCATCAGCCCTACTCTACAAAGTTCTCCCCTACACCATAGCCCCCAACACCACATCTAGTCGACCCAAACACATTCAGAGATAGTGACTCCACCACCTCCCTGGGCAGCCCATTCCAGTGCCTGACCACTCCTTCTGGGAAGAATTCTTTCCTAATGTCCAGCCTAAATGTCCAGTCATGGACAGCCATCCTACTGATTGGCAAACAGCAATGATTAGGGATTAACCAGGTCCAGTTCAACTTGTGGTATAAATTTTTTCTAGAACTTATTTATACTCACTGGTGATTCCGAGGATATGATCATAACACTCAAATGTTAGCAATGGCTGAGGGAGTTCCCTAAGGAAAGTCTTTAGGATAACAGCAGGAATATGGATATCATTATAATCATCGAAATTCACAGACTTGCCTAAAAGGAGAAAAAGAAGAAGAAAGGTGTTTAATCATATGTTTTACTGTTTCTTTAAACTACTGCTTGAAAACTGTGACACACTACATTTTGAACAGAAAAAGTCTTGGCTTCCTGCTGCTGGTAACTTCTGGAGTTTTCTTTTTGTGGCTTTGTTGGGTTTTTTTGTAGTGTTTTATTAATCTTGCTGTAAGAGATTCTCCCCAAAAAGGCATTTCATAAAATGGAAGCCAGTGACTTTCCAAATTGCGTCACTATGTTTCATAAATCAGGTAAGAATATGCCATAACCTCTTTGCCATAATCATGGAAAAACACCAGAGGCAAAATGACACAGACATTGTACTTTGTAACTACAGTAACTCGAAGTGCCTACTGGCACTACAAATGTTTATGAAAAAACAGACCGTTTTTGACTCAAACCTTATCATTCATTAGCTGCTACAGATTTTGCAAGCTCTGATCTGACTTCTATTGTTGACTTGCTATTCAGTAAGCATTAAATGCCTGTTGCCATCTTTCAGGTTCTTGTAATAGTGCTCTTACTATAATATTTTATCTTACAAATGGGTTTACGATTAACTAATTATAAGAAAGCTAGCATTTCTGCTTCACCAACAAACACAAAATCGACAAAACCCTCACAGTGGTAACGGTATGATGACAGCTTACCCTGATTGTAGAGTTTCTGAACATCCTTGATAGTCTGGATGCTGGCTGACCTTCTGAAGAGGCCCTCTACCTGCAGTCCTAAAAAAACAATTAATGCGGGTCTCGTCTGTAAAAGCTCTCACTCTTGTTTTTCTCTGCAGGTTCAGTAAAAAACAGAACAGAGACAGAAGATCTGGGAATAAACCCACTTGATACACTTATTTTTTTTTTTAAATAAAGTCCTTGAGAGTAGAACATACAATCAAATAATGCTGCAGCATTGCCTACAGCACTTTCTTTAACGTGTCTCGTAGAAATACTACCACCTTTCCTTAAGTGTTTTAGAGTGCCTTGCCAACTATAATTTTTCTCCAAAAGTAGCTTTCAATTGTCCCTAATGACACAGAAGCAAGAGATTTAGATTCACCAGGCTGCTTATGTACCCACCCTGACTGAGCGTATCTGCACACTGAGCACCAAACCAGGCCTGTAAATCTGCTATTCTCCTTTTAAATGCCTGAAACCTTTGGCAAGCTAAAGATGCTATTATTTACAAAGACTCCACAAACCCCTTCTTCTGCCAGTGGGTGAGACAAGAAAGATCCTTTAGGCTGGGAAATGTTTCATAGGACCTTTGGGTGGAGGATCCTATTTCTTACCAATGGAAGGCAGTTTGGGGTAGACCACTGCTCCTTCCACTTCTGGGACTTCAGACTCTGCCTCCCCGTGGTATTTTGAAATACCCATTTCTAGTCTTGAAGCACTTCTGAAGTAGTTACTATAAATCTCCTTAAGGGTAGCTATCTAATTTCTTTCATGTCTTGGACTAACGGAAATCTGAGTTCAGCTACGGAGGAAAAACTCCAATAATAGATCCTCATCGAGGATCTAATTTGGACCACAGCTTTCAAGGCAAGTTATTCATCTGAATTATGCAAAATAGGATGAGGACAAGAAGTGTCACTTTTCTTGAGTCCTATCATACTTCTTGCTTTTGAGTTTGGTAAAATCATCATGGCCTTCTCTCTTTCCTTCTCTCCAGTTCGTGCTGTCCCTTCCACCCAGCAGGTAATGCAATTTGGCTCAACTGGAGAGTCCCACTGGAAAATAGTAGCCTGTGCTGGTCTGACAAAACATAAAATTGCTGACATGTTGACATACCACCCACTGACTTGGCGGGACTGCTGTATGTTTCTTTGTGTGAGCCTGAAAGAACAGATTGACTTTCTTATTTTTTCTTGCTCATCTTTCAGCATGTAAGGAGCCAGACGAAAATCAGTGTTTGTGTATTTCAACTAAAGTACACATGAATCTATTTGCATGATCAAGAATCTTTATGGTCTTCTAGAAAAATTTTGAGTCACGCATTAGTGAAAGCTACTCAGTCACTCTTGTAAATTCACCCAGGTTGCATGCATATTTTGTGCATGAAAAACTAGTAACTTAATACGAAATTCCTTAATGAACCCTTTCCTTACAGAATAGCTTTTAGTATTGTTCATATGAATTTAGATCAGTATACTAAAAGAATTGATAATGTACTATTGAAGTAAATTTTCATAAACATGTTCTTTTGCAAAGAACCCTCTTCATTCTAGATTCAGAGGCTACTTGTTGCTTTATAAGCATTTATGCCCTTGCTTGCTAAATTCCAGGTTGAATATTAAAACTTAAGCCCATGTACTCAGTTCTGGAAGGAGCATATCTCAAACTACAGTAAAGAAGAAGGGCATGTGTGTGTTTACTAAATGAATCAAATGGATAATAATTATGATCTATGTGACCACTTGTTTTATTCCCCATCAGATCATGTTTCAGTGGAATAAAGTTACGGCAAATGACATCACTGCAGTAAAACTGTTCTGTTAGATTTACAGCACAACCTGTCCAAAGACATGGTTTTGGAAGTGGCAGCTGTGTACAGCTAGCTCATCAAGGCATTGCCCTCAGCAAACAAGAAATACAATAATTTCCAGAGAGTTTGTAGAATTTTATGCTGGCTGTCAGTGGACTTGAGGTTTTCTGTAGGAACAAGTCTTTCAGAAAATGGACATCATAAATGCTTGCAATTCGGTTTGCAGGAATTGGTTTAATAGTTAATGCTTTAATCTGATGTGAATCTCACTGTAAAAACTACAATGTAATAAATATCAATTTTTAACATGTTTATGCCTTTATTGGCTAAGCTTTCAAGTGTCTAATTAAAGACATTAATCTGTAGCATAGACAGCAGCTGTACTTGTCTGGCCCTGCATCCCATCAATGTTACTGTAATGATACATAAGACTAAGCTCTTGTTGGATATGTTTTTTGGAGGGGAAAAAGCAACTTTTATCCCCATCTGCAGAAATCTGGGATATGAGTGATATCCATTCATCCCTGAGAATTCATTTTCCAGGTTAGCTGAAAAAGAATCAATATACAGTAATTTGTCTGATCAGAGGTGGCAACAAGCCAACTACTAAAGCCAGTATCTTTAATCCTACTTACATTTGCGGGCAACCTACCCAAATGACATGATACTAACTAAATGTAGGTTAGTGACATTCTTAGGAAGAAAGAAAAAGCTATATACTGCTTTTAAAGCAAGAGAACCCCAACAGTAAAAGTGCTGCATCTTTTCTTTGCATAAATATAATATATGTAATAAAATCTTTTCAATAAATGTCATAACTTCAGCCTACTGGTAAACAGAAAGATGAATCAACAGGAATTATGCTATTGAAAAGGGAAAACAATGAGCCTGAGTACAAAGACAGCCCTTTTGCAATGTATTTCCTGACTTCTGTGATGTATATGGATGGAGCAGGATACTTTTTTAGAAGTCTGTAAGTCTACTAATTGCTCTCAGAGCCTTCTGCATTTAGGCAGGGCAGGGCAAAGCTACCTGAAAACATGATTTGAACAATGGTGTTTCCCATGTCCTATAACCTGAACAGAATAGGCATATGCCCCCAACTGGGGTCTCATAATAAGGGACGAGAAGGAGGAAAGCGACATGACCCCTCTGGTTGGTTATTCCACTGTGATGGATAAATGCACAGTCAGGAAATTTCTCCAGACCTGTCTCTTCCATTTCAGACACTAGGGGGAAAAAAAAACCCAAACCCCCAAGCTCTTGGAACTACCATACTTAAACTAACACATGGTACCTGCACTATAATAAAATTAATTGCTTTATTTTCTTTTTACACACAAAATACATGCGGGAGCAACCAGAGCTTTGGGATGAGGAAACAAAATAGCCTCAAGGCACTCCCGGTCAGTGCAGCTGAAAGCATTCATTTTTGTCCTTTTAAAAAAAATAATTTCAAAGTATTTAATTTCTGCTAGTAGTGTTCTTCAATCATTCTTCAATCAAATCCCATTTACAACATGACTCATGTCAGCTGCCTCTTTAAAGAGAAATACATTTTTTTGGTGTACACGGTGAACTATTTTGCCATCAATAGCCTGGGTAACGCAGTCTATAGGAAATACCAACCCTGGAACAGCAGCGCTTGCCAGAGCACTGCCAGGGGATGACTGACATGAGGAGCTAGCCTGGGCTTTCCAGTTTTGATAAACATGCAGCTGCATGTCACTCACATATTCTATCAAGGCTGCAGAGCCTCTGGGGAGATAACTCAGCACAAACTGCTCCCTGCCCCTCACCTAAAAAAATATAGATAGATCCAGGCAGATACAGAGATCAGTGGACTTTTCCTACCCTGCACTAAGTTCTGCAGACCAAAAAGAGTGAAATTTTATTTTCATTATTAAGTGATATGTAGAAAAAAACCCTGTAGTGATGTGACTACTGAAGGAGCCATCTGTATTCAATGGAAAGTGATTCTGCGATTGAGAACTTAACTGAGTAATTATTTAAATGTCAGTAATCATAAATGAAAACAGGCAAGCACTTCATTCCACATTGAAATAAGATGGCTTTTACCACAGTAGACAAAATTTCACAGTGCAATGACACAACTGTATCATACTCCAAATTAATAAACTGTTGCTAAAAATACTTAACCCCCTTCTATTCCCCCCAATCAGTTGTCCCACTGGAAAGACACAGAAAATCAAAACTGATAAAGATAAATTAAAGCAACACATGCTGTCACATTGCTGCAAACTTGTCAAAGAGAGAGAGAGATGAGAAAATTACATTCTTTTTCTTTCAATCATCCTTGATTTGAGGGTTGCTGGCATCAAAAAACCTTTGTTAATTTGTCTGCTTTCAGAAGAGAAATAGCAAAGAGTGAGCATCTGAATTCCTTCTGTCCCAAATTCAGTTTGGAAATGTTTCTTTTGGCTGGGGTCCTGCCAAGTCTCAGGAAGTGTCCAGCCTGATTTGGAATAATTTTTTATTCTCATTAATACAAGTGATTTAGAATCATAGAATGGTTAGAGTTGGACAGGACCTTGAAGATCATCAAGCCCCCAACCCCCCTGCCATGAGCAGGGACACCTCCCACTAGAGCAGGATGCTCAAAGCCCCATCCAGCCTGGCCTTGAACACTTTCAGGGATGGAGCATCCACAACTTCCCTGGGCAATTTAGACATCTTCTTGCAGATTACCTAATTCTAAAAAGATTCCCCTTTAAAAATTAGAACTCATTTATTTCTAATACATGGACCAATGAGTTTATAGTATATTTTAATTGTATATTTTCATTGTAACATCTTAAATGCCCAGCGTAGAGCAAACATAAATTTCTATGCATAAGGCAAATGTGAGATTTATTTTTTTTAAAGCTAGAATAGAGTACAAGTTTGAGGAGGAGGCTGCACAGCCTTCCTTTCCCTTGTACTCTTTGCAATGGATACAGAACAAGTGAGCACGATGTCTGCAGTTTGTAAATGTGATTTGCACTGCAGGAAGGTGCACAGCAGATTAAGGACAGAGGGGGAAGAGAAGGGATAGTTCCAGCCCTTCTAAAAAGCTAAGCAGCAGGAGCAATGGTATAGAACTGTGCATCCTCCACAGAACCCAAAGTGTAATTGTGTCCTTGTGGTTTTGAATGGCACAGTCTCTAGCCTTCGGATTTATGAATGAATATTCGCAGTTTACACTTGGCACCTCTGAACATAATTGCTTTGCAATGCCTGAGCACTCAAAACACAAACCGTGCTTATTACAAGGTTCATTTTTATTTGATGGCACAAGAACCAGTCTTGGGATTTATCTCATCTCCATGAACCCTAGGTAAAAACATTCACATGCAATCTCAAAGAGCCAAGAACTCAGAAATGTTTATGTAGCCTACATCAAGCTTTCTCAGTGTTGCATTTTTAAAAGATATCTGATTGATCACGAGAAGTGGAGGCCAGGAGGCAAGCTCGCTAAGCTGCAGCAATCTGAACGGATTCAGAATGCATAACCGGCCATCTCTACCCACTCTGACTATCACCACCAGGATGTATTCATCCACATTAAAAATGGAACCAAAACTTTCTCCATCATCAAGATTTGTTGTGCTTCACGGAGGGGATGAAAAGGAAGGATTAATCACTGTTTACCACTGCTCCTGCTATCGAACAGATAAAGGACAGTTTTAGTTGTCACTATAATCATACCATAGGACATTTATTATTTTATCGTTAAACTTCTATAGCATGGTTATTACCATTTCATTTAGAAGTCTTAGTCATCACACAAGACTCTCCTGGGGTACCACAAGGCAACACTGAGCAAAAACTTTGTGCTGCAATGCACTTCTAGTCAACAAAAGAGATGAGGTAAGAGAGAAGGGCTGGGCGATGGAGCTACTGCAAGATAATGTTCCTAGAGGGGACAGTTATCTTTTCCGCTTTATAATTCTGTAGCACCATTCCTTCACTGTGAGTTTATTGTTCCATCATTTCTGAGCAGCTGCTGATTTCACGTGGTCTCTTTAGTAATCAGCGCTCTACGCAACTTTCTTTGTAGCTGTTTCCTTATTTGGCCATTCCTGGCAATGCAAATGTTATCAAATTTGGGGAATTTTAGTAATAATACCGGCAGGTTAGCTTTTGTTTTAAATTGTTTAAAACACAGACAAACTACTCTCTAGAACACAATAATGATAACAACCCTACCTACATATTTCAAATTGGTATTTCCCATAAGACCGGTACAAATGTTAGCGTATTTGAGATAGGCTTGAGGAACACTCTTGCTCTTTGCAAGCTATCTTACATCTTCATGGAGGTCTGAACAGAGCAGTTGATATCCACCTTTATAACGAATCAAATACAAGTTACCTTTAAAGTTGTCTTCTGACCTCTAGATGTTGGGGGGTGGTGGTTTGCAAATATGGATTTCACTAAGCACTCAAACTATGTGTCACAGTTTAAAAACTAAGAGAGCACTGTGAATTGTACCAATGCTGACCTAACAAACCCCAAACCCACCAGCTACACACCACCTAGCTTTTAATTTATCACAATACCTTAGACCCAGTCTGCAACCTGCTTTTCTAGGAAAAAAGAAAAAAAAAATACATGTAAGTAAAAGACATGAAAGGGAAGTTCTGCTGTGACATCTTATTAAGAGTTTAAAAGCAGAAGTGCATTTATAACTGTGAATTTCCAATGATGGCTAAAACTGCCTTGGAGGCTGGGCAGCTCTGAAGGGAGTGTGCCCCTCTGTGGTGGGCAGCACCAGCAGCTGTAGCCCCTTGCACAACCCTGTCCCTGAGCATTATGGAAGCCATACACACAAAGCTGTGCCCTCTGTTGCATGGCATTACTTCTATCCCTGGTTACCAAAACAGTTGGTTAGAACTGACAAACTGACAGCCTCCCATTTACAGATCTCATTTATATAACATGGACACGTGGGAACATAATAACCAGGAAAAAGAAAATTACTACTCAGAACTCATTTTAGGAAAGCAGTTCTGCCCTGCAAAGGTTACCAGGAACTGAAATTAACCATTTGTAAAATCCATTATTAAAAACTTTTAAGGACATTTTTCACTCTAAAGCAGAACAAGAATGAATGTGGTGAGAAGTTTATTTTCTTACTCTTTGCTGAAAAAATAACCTGAAAATTAAGAAACTTGGTTTGCTGTGTTAATTGTGACTGTGCCCCAGGCATCAGCCATAACAGATCTCATTTATATAACACAAACAGATGTGAAAAAACCTCTGCTTACTGTAGATTCTTCAGTCTCTGTTAAGGTGACTTACTAACTGGATCCAGCGAGAGCCATTTTGCTTAAAAACAGCTATCCAAATATGCAGTCAGATAAATATACTAGAAAGAAACCCATGCTCACTGTCATAATGTTAATTTGGCTGTTGGGGACGAGGATACACTTGCTGCTGTCAGAGACCACTCAGTAACTCGGTACAAGGAGAGTTTTGGCTCATTTGTACGGATAAGGATGCTTCCACACTGGTAAGAACACTTCTGGAAACAGTGTCGTTTGAAACCGAGGCAGAAAATTCAAACATCAAGGAGGAAAAAAGTGACATGAAGCAATGCCAAAGGGATCAGAGATATTAAGATGAAAAAGGCTGGGTGAACTTTAGAGACTGAAAGTTTACTTAACCTGGTAGCATATTATTGCAGGCTGGTGCCTAGTTTGAATACCACCGCAGCTCCTGCATCATGTCTGCTCAAGAAATAAGAGCCTGACCAGTACAGAATGTGCTTAACAGATGCCAGAGGCTCTCTGATGTTTCAAGAAATATTA
Organism: Jacana jacana; assembly: GCA_013400555.1. NCBI lineage: Eukaryota > Metazoa > Chordata > Aves > Charadriiformes > Jacanidae > Jacana > Jacana jacana. The sequence goes on from VZTM01013320.1 coordinate 90,639, forward strand.
AAGCTGTAGATGAAGCATGATTTTGCAGAAACTTTTGTGATTTAAGTCAGAGTTTCGGAAACTGATTTCAGGTACATAGATGTGAAAATGCAGTAATGGGAAGAAAGGGTGGAAATATTGCACCTAGGGTGAAAACCAGAACTCACTGCCTGCTAATTCTGCAGGGCTGGAAACTATGCCAAAATCAATAGGGTAATGACAGTGAATTTTTGTCACTTCCGGGAGATGAACTGAAGCTCTCACTGTGCTCATGGCTGCGTCTGGAGTGCAAAGAACGCTGCCAGTCAGCCTCCTGGGGCTGTCAGCACGGGAACTGACACTCGCTGAAGCTGATGGCAGAATTGAGATATTCCCAATTTAGAGAAAGAGTTAAAATCATAGCAGACAGCAGGTACAACAGATACCTGCACACTTATAATCAAGTGCAAAAAAATGCATGTCTGTCACCTACAGCTTAACAGCCTTGGCATGGCAGGTACTTGGCTTTCAAGCATCCGCTGGCTGAGAATGTCAGAAAACACTCTACCTGACAAGCCATCTCTCCTTAGAAATCTGGTTTGTGGAGATCTCCCTTATGATAGGGATTATGACAGCTCTGAGCAAACCTGGGCTCTGTTGGAAAATACCAGCATTGACAGAGCCTATGCCCTTCCTTCCTGGGGACACAGAAGGACAGAGAGCCAGGGAAAAAAAGGGATAGTTTGGCTAGCAAGCACGTGGGCTGGACTACGTATTGGTGGCCAGCATTACCATGCCACAGACTTGCATAGATGCATGAAGACAAGGGCTTTGTTTGAAACTATCATCACATTTCCTGAGAAACTATCTTTTACCAACTGTGCTGATACAGCACTGAACAGACAAATAATTTAGCCAAAAAAAGATTAAGCCTGGAGAAAACCTAAGGATGATCACTGCTTTCAGAACAACGAACGTCTCAGGAGAAATTCTGCAAAGATAAAGTTGAGCCAACTTTGATTTTACGACAACCATGAGAGCGAAAAGTTGCTGGTTTTCCCCTGTACTGCATAGTTGGTGCTGCTGCTTCAGAAAACTGTGGGTGTCTCAGCTGGACTCAGCAATTGTTTAGAGGGAAGAGTATAGGACTATGGGACTGGTGCAGTAGTGATGAGACAAAACACCCAGAAAGAGTAAAAGCAAGATGTGGAGGAGGTTTCATGTCAGATCAGTGCAAGAATTACTAGTTACTGGTCACTAACACAATATAATGATGGCCATAAACCTCCTATCTCTTTAAAATCATTAAAAGGGTCCAAGGATGTGCCAAATATTCAAAGCCCTTCTTCAAAGCAGAGCCAAAAGTTTAAATCAATTAACATTCTAGTGACTAAATTTTCACTCAATTTCTAAATAATAACAGCTGTGAGATGTAATGATGCTAGTGCACATTCATCCTCATTTAAGCTCTCTTGACTCCTGTGATTAGTGAGAAAGAGGTATTTGCCGATTAAGATAAGCTAAATATATGTAAGGATGATTGTTTCATAACAATTTAAAACAGGAAAAAGTCTGGCTTTCATCTGCAGATGGGGCATGCACTGATACACTACACAAGCTCTAATTATCTACTTACAATTATAATTACAGAGATTGTCTCAAGCTGCCAGTCACTTGCCTTCAACATTCTTAGTAGTGAACTATTTACATTCCCTGTATCCAACCATAATATTTGACACAAGCTACACCTGCAAAGTTTACATCATTAGCACCAGTCTGGAAACAGCACATCGAAACAGCTTTATAGGCTTGAGTGGAAATCCTGATTTGGACCAAGAAGCCTTCAATAAAGTCTATTACTACCTCTTCATCTACTGCAGATCAGTAGGTACCTTTAATGGCAGAACTGGCCCCACTCCAGTACTTGGCCTTGGCTGCTGCAGGTATTTTGAAGATAAATCAGCAGTTTCAAGAGGCGAGGAGTAAGCTGTTCTGTACAAAAGCATCTCTATAGATGCCCTGCTCCACTGCTTGCAAACTGTAAGCAGGTATCCAGTACAGTCGATATCTCTCTCCTTCTCCTATGCATGTCATTAATCAGCTTCACTCAAGGGATGAAGCCCAAACAAAACCAAAATGTGCAGTTACTTAATGTTGCTGGTTACCATGGGGGAAGCCAACATACAAAGAAGCATTGCCCAGCAATGATGGCAAGAAATGAAGTGTCTAGTCGGTCCTGATTAAATCATACTGATTTAAATGAAGCCATAATTTCTCTTGAGAATCAACGATAAAGCTGAGAAGCAATATTTTTATTTCCCCCTCCCCTTTGCCTTCACAAAAGCGAAGCCCCTTCAGAACAAGTTTTTTAAAAGTTTGAAATTCCTCACTTTGGGCTCAAATAAACTCAAACTCAGACCAAATCCTACTGGCAACAGTTAAAATGAACAGAGATCAATACCGCATACAATTCAAATAATGAAAGCAAAATTTATCTTGTTTAGAATAACAGCTCAAGGCTGCAAATTAAGAATTGGGAATATTTTGGGATGTAGGTTTTTGGGTGACTTTATCTACAGATGAATATAATTTAGTAAAAAAGTATATTTTATATCAACACAAATAGCTCTTTAAATGAGGAAAATCTCAGGTAAAACTCATTTAACAGCAATACAGAGATCTGAGTCTGTTTTTTGTTTAATAAAATTCATGCTGATCCTCAAAATTCACTCAAATATTACCCAAAATTAACAGTATGTTAGAGGACAGCAGTGTTTCCTTATTTTTTTCCCAATAACTGAACCAAACACATTTTGATTTTCTTCACTTGCCTGTATTGACACACTTATTAAAAACTCACACCCTTCTTTCAGAGATCTTAGGAATCATTCCCAGTTCTAGCACTGTGTAATGTTGTGCCAGTCACATAACTGTGTTATGCTCACTTTCTATTCTGTTTCCTGTATGATAAATGTACTCTGGTTATAGATTTAGTCCTGTAAGACTTAGCAAACAGTTGTGAATCTGAGGTCTTGGAGCACAAAAGTCTATGGAAATGTTGCTGTGATTGCTTTAAAAATCAGGGATCAAAACACAAAATCACATTACACTGGGAATAGGAATTTCAAGACTGCAGCCTTATCTCCGACTTCCTCCCTGCACAGGTCTTTGTCCCTGCGTAGGGAATACAGTGCACTTACCCTGCAGATAGAATCTGATGTTTGGTCCTTTATGTTGGTCAGACACGCACTGGGGGATCTCAGGGGTAGAACCAGCAGTTCAGAGTCTACCCTCTCTTTGCCCTGTACATGAAGGCAATATAGGGAACCCAGATTTGGATGCTCCCATTTTAGATATGGGTCTTTGTAATCTGTATCTCTGTATAATGTAACTATAGATATGAACTGTAGTCAACAGGTCTATGCATGCAAGTACAAATCTCTTGTGAAGGGAGGGCTTCATGCTTACTCCTGCAAAACCTGTTTTTTCAATGAGTTTCTGTGCCCACTGGTTCTATGAAAACAGAACTTTTAATTTATTTTTACTGGGAGTTCTACAAAAATATGATACCAGTTGAACACATGTATTTCAAAACATTTTCTCTCATTCGCTATTGCCTAATCAAGTCCTAGGGGCAATAAGTTTTTGGGTCTTTTTCATAGTGGGACAATAATCTGATAAAAAGTACTCCCTATCGATCACAGCTCTCCAGGCAGAGCCTAACTGCCACTCAAGTCTTCAGGATATAAACACATCCTGCATATCCATAAACTTTGCTGAATCAGGCACTAAGTATTATATAGTTTCATAGTATTGTCCTTGTTCTGTAAGACACATCCTCTCTTGACACAAAACTCACCTTTTCTTTTTAGGTAGGATACAGTTTCCTTCATTACTGGGGGGATTAGTTCACCTTTATTTTTGTCCTTGATACTGTTAGGGGGAAAAAAAAAAAAAAAGGAAAAAGTAACAGCCTTTAAATGGTATTTATAGACAAAGAGTTAAAACCAAGGCAAAACAGTTTCAGCAAGAACCTGAGAGATATCGGAGAGCATACATTAAAGTCCACAAATTAAAGACCCTGCGCCAAACATAAGAGTCCTCCACAACTCTAACACATGCTGAATGAGCCATTGAAACAGGTGATTTAGACTTCTATTCAAAGAGCTGCTCTTAAATGCTTTATTCATGCTGGAAAAGCTATATAACTGCAACAGTGCCAACTAATAAATAAGTGCTATTTACTACACTGAAGGGGAGTCAAGGACAGAGGAGCAGAACAGCGACCCAGGCTAACGTTACCCCCACTTGAGACTGTTTTTGCTCCAGTTTTGTTCCTCTTGCTTGGTAAGCCCCAGCAGGGCTGCATTTAACCATGACACAATGATGGCAAAGGTGGTGGCTCCGACTGGATTCGGATGGAAACCATTGGTGAAACGGGGTTTCAAGGCAGCTTAGAGGCAGGAGAGGAAGGAGTTTGCAGTGAATGCTTCATAATAAGTCTTGATCAAGGGATGCTGTGAATTTAGGAGCCTTTTATCATGCAGATTTTTCTTTGTCATTTGCCTCTTTTTAAGCTACAGTGTATGTATAATTAAAAGGATATTGTACTATTTATTTTGAAGGCAAAGTGATGCAGAGAGATTATTAACACTTTGAATGATTCCCATGAAATGAGATTTCTTTCTCTTTCATGAGTGAACAGTTGAGGCAAAAAAATTGAACATAGCATTTTCTTGATCTAGACAGCGCAGAAAATTCTCCAATTATCTTCCTTATTAAAAAAAAAAAAAAAAAAAGTCTTTGGCAGTTTAAGAAGGATAACAAAAGAGATGGTCAGTATCTGCTGAGTATTCTCCTACATTTTTACAGCAATCAACAACAAAATAAAGGATAGATCTCATACAGTGGACTTACTATATATTTATGTGTACAGTTTCATATTTGATATTTAAAAGGTGACCAGCTTTCCTGACAAACTCTAAAACACCAGCACAAAACAGCACAGAGATCTGCGACTGTATCATGAGCGGCTGCAAGTGCTGCAACTTGTCCACAGAAAACATGAGATTTTTTTTACATGTAACATAGCCTTAACCTAGTGCTACTAGCCAGGATTGCACCTGCAGAGAACGATTCTTAGAGTCTTTTCATTCCAAGTACTGTGAAGTACTGTGATTTCTTCCTTTTATGTCTAGGTTTAATATAAAACAACTGCTAATAACTGGAGTCTATGTGATACAACTTATAAAACATTGCTGCATGGAAGGAACAATCCTGTATTATATTTTGTGCTCACACTACACATAAAAACTGTTTAAAAATAAATGTTACAGCAACATAAATCAGCATGGAGGAGTAGGGACATTGTCATATGTTGAGTCACCATCCCTGAATGTGCTTTAAGAGTTGTTTAGATGTGGTGTTGGGGGATATGGTGTAGGGGAGAACTTTGTAGAGTGAGGTTGATGGTTGGACTCAATGATCTCCGGTGGCTTCCAGTTTCATTGCCCACCCAGCCTTACTCTTTCCTATTTTCACCACTCAATCTCTTCCTAGACAATAATGTCTGTGTGTCTGTATATTATGAGACCATATTTATTTTTCTATACTGTGCATGATTTGTGTGTCACTGCCCCTAGAGATATATAAAACAAAGCAATTTGCTACTTGATTGTAATAAACTTGTTAATCCAGCTCCCAGAGCTTGTTCTATTTCCAACACCCAGACCAACTCACTGTTTGAAAGGTACCAAGTCCTTCCCTCAGCTACAGAATTAATGAAGTTGATTTACAGATCTGTATCCTATATCCTACCTCTTTCCCCATCATAGTAATCTGATAGAAAAGTCCTATGTCATCTATAACCTCATTTCCCTTACAGAGTGTTTTCATTTCCTCCTCTCACCTCTTTATCTCGTCTTTCTTCATAAGGCAAGGAGTAGCTCATAATCAATCAGCATCTAAACACTAACTGGTCACCAGAACACCAAATACAACAGAGAACTGAATTCCTGCTATAGTTTCTCTCCTTCCAGCCAATGATTTTTCAAAGATTTTAGTATTTTTGAAAGCTCTGCTAAATTTGGTTGACATAAGTCCATAGCTCTTCTGTGAGCCTAACTAAAAATCAATCTATTGAACAATTTTTTCCTGCTTTTTTTCAACAAAGGACCCATACCAGAATTTAAAGTATACAAAATTGAATACTGCTTTATGTGTGGGTTAATACTACTTTGAGGACACTGCTACATTTATATGTAACAGAGACTGTGTAGAAAAGGGGAATTTTCCTTGTTGTAAACAGACATAGGGATTTTGATGAAAAAGTTTCACAAAACCATGTTCATACCATGATAAATTTAGACATTTGATCAAATAAATACTACAATATATGCAGTACACTTACAGGAATAAAAAGACCAACAGCAAGGAAGAAGTTTAATTCAGATAATCCTAAAGTATGATCTTTATATGTTAGTAGTTCTCAGCATTTGCTGCTGCTTGCAAGTGTGATCTTTAGATGAAATGATACAGCTTCTTGTCCTTACACACTGGCAAGGGACCATTAATTTCAATATGAAACAGTACTGGTCTTGCTGGAGTAGTCATTCTCTGCGGTATCATAACAACATGATAATGGCCAGCAGAAATATTTATGACCTGACTTGCATGACCAAGTCTAACCTCAATCTTCCTCATTATCACAGATATCTTACATGAGCTGAACCAGAGACCGTAAGAGCTTCATCAAAGAAATTCACTGACTAGAAAAGGCCATGGCTTGAAATGCTACCAAGACCAAGTTTATGACCTAGTCCTCTGAGAAGCATCCTCTTCTTCCTTACAGTGGCAATCAGGCACCTCCATAAAAAAAAAAAAAAGAAAAGTCCTCTCAGCCCCTTTCAGGATACGTATGCCACCATCTCCTGCTCCTTCCAGCTTAGCAGTCGTACAGCAGTTTCACGCATGCTGGTGACAATGCAGAGTGGAAGGTCAGTGTTAGTGCTACAACCATGCAGGAGTTGTGCAGTTATCTTAGACCAGCTCCCAGACCCAGGCTGTTCTCCTCTTCCCCCTGCCTTCCATTGGGACCTTGGAGATGAAAATTAGTAAGTAACTTCACTTCAGTATCATGAGTTCCCATACCAGACCCTGCAGAAGTTGGCCACACCAAATGGAAAAGAGCCATGCAACCCCCCTGCCCCAAAAGGTAGCTTTTGTAGCTGAATTATTTTCTCCCCCAGAAGATCAGCGTTGTGTAACAACCTTGCTGCAGCAGCACAGAACAAAACAGGCAGCGACTGTGCAGCCCCATTAATAAATTAGCCTTGCTAATAAACCACACAAGGAAGGAAGTTCTAGGGGGTCTTTGCACAGCATGCAAAGTTGAAATCCCCAGTGAAATAATATCCCCCAGTAAAGGGCTGAACAAGAAAAGGGGCTTGGAGATGAGGTCAGTACCAAGGTCAATGTGCAGGATACCAGCAAGGAAAAGTCTGCAGCAAATCAAGGTAAGGAAAAAAAAAACCCAACTGTTTATCTTAGCCTTTCTAATAGGGGAATTATAATACACTTCTCGTGTGCCAAAGAGTTTTATTTCCTGTATTCAGATCAGTACCCTAAACATTTAGGGCAACTTTTATTAAAATTAGTCGAAAGCCTAATTCATTTAAATGGGAACATCATCAAGACTTTAATTTGCTTGGAAGCCGTTACATCTTTATTATTGACAATTTAAGCTCATGGAACCCATTCTCAGTCTCTCTGAAGTTGCACTGATTGTTTTTGCTTTCTTACAGCTGCTCACTCCAGAGGCACCAAATAGCAACCCAACAGCTTTTTATAAATGTTTCCTAATTATTATTGTTACCCATAAATGTGTTTCCCACTTCAGTGTATAAATAGCAAACCGATTATTTACAGCACTTGCTCCTGCTGAGCACTAGTTTATCTGTCAGAGAGATGAGACAAATAACTGGGCTATAATTTCTAATAATAAAATTTACACATCATTTTTCTTTTTCTAGGAAAAACGATACAGTTTCTGCTCATCTCCATTTTCTACAGAATTTCTGTTTCCCTTGAAGGAAAGGTTTCATGCCCAGTACGATGGGAGACATCCTCAAGATGAATGATATTTTCAAATAAAGTAGAGTATTCACTAGAAGTCACATGCAAAGGTTTGTTCTGTTTATCCAATACTGGGGAAAGCTGGAATGGGTATTTTCATAGCATTTCACAGTGTGGAACATAGTGTTCAGTTTACCAGACCTAAGGTGGGAAAAAAAAAATAAAAAATAGGGACATTATCTCAGCTAATGTAAATCAGATAGGCTCAGAGGTCAATGAAATTACACCTCTATCCTCTCTTTGTGGATCCTGTCAAGTAATCTGCATTTTTCTTGCCTTGTTTGGGATGGTGTGATGAGCAGCTGTGCTTTATAATGGACAATGCAAACTGACACTGGAGATGAGGCACTACTACAGGCAATTTGAAATGAGAGATCTCTTAGGCTTTCTGCTTAAGAGATGAGCTTAACAGAGCATTTCAGTGCATGGTATAGTTTTCTGTAACTGATTCACAGATCTGAATTGTATTGCAGCCACACGTCAGATTCAAGAGGGATCTATTCCAGTAATCACAGTACCCAGGGAGAATGAGTCCTCCTCACTATAGGATATATGATTAGTTACTGCAACACATTATATACCCAATGGCTCAGTTCTAGACAGTGGACTGTTATCAAGAAAGGCCATTACACGTTGTTCTGAAGTGTCATTAAGTATTCTTGGCTGATAATCTTTCTCTCTCTGCTTCTCCTCTCCTTTTCATTTTTTCCCTGCTGAGACATGCTGAGATTTGGTTTAGAATGCATTCTTCCTCCCTGGTCACGCATGCACTGCATGCACAAGCAGAAAGATTACGACCAAAAGGAAAGCACCTTGAAATGTTTATGTTAACAATTCAACAAGCAAAAGCTATATATGGTTGTGGCAATTGTGTGCACTTTCTCTGCATTCCCTCCCCATCCATGGCCATAGACAGAAAAACAAAACATCTCCTGTCTTCCCACAAAAGGTATTTAATTTTAGATTTTAAAACCAATTGGAGAAAACAGAACAATGTCAATAGCTAGTCAAGGTCAACTCTGTGCTCTGTGCCGGAGCTCAGCTGTAGCCTTCCTTGATTACAGAAGCAATTGGGTGCAGCAACAGGGGTTTATAGGAGCTTGCTGAACATACAGCAGAGGACAATGATGCTGCTTGGCCCATACAGTCAATTATTAACTCCTTTAAAGTACTGCAAATTTAAAAAGCTTCTTTCCTGCATTTTAACGGTATTTATCTGATTAACAGAAGCAAAAGGTACTCCAAATTTTTCCTTGCCCTTTTAAACACAAAATCTTTATTAATGGCTTTTAGAATAAAAATGCTATTTTTCACACTGACGTGCAGTGCAAACCAGTAAGGAAATATTCTGAATAGCTAATTCCTGCTGCTCTACTTTTCGTGTGCGAAGATACCATTGCTCACATGAACAGCACATAGTCTCGTCCTATCAACGCAATAACATGAACATTCTTTGAAATGTCTGGATTTATAAAAGTGATAGCTACTAGAGAGTAACAGAAGGTCATTTTCATAGCACTGTAGTACTCCCCTCTGTCAGTCTCTAATCACTACAAGCTGGGACATTATAGTACACTTGTCCTGTTGTAACACTGCTTCCTGCTAACGTTTGATATTGCCCACTGTTGGAGACATGATGTGAGGCTTGATAAACCTTTAAGCTAACTCATTATGGTTGTTATTCTCCTAATTCTGTCTGCACACAAGATGCTTGAACTAGCAAGTTAGAGAAGGACATAATAAACACTAAACACGCAAGCTATCCTGCCCACTCTGGGCTACATATTCCTAAGTAACCAGTCAAATCTGAGCGTGGATTCCCATTAAATTATAACTGAAAAATTAAGTGCAGGTCAAACCTCTTCAGGAGGACTGTTCTGTCTGATATACCCATGAAGATGAACATTAGTTTCGATTGTGTCATTTATTTTTTCAAGAAAATCACGTAGTTTTTAACATGAGTTCAAATTGTTAAAGATTTCATAGAATCATATAGGTTGGAAGAGACCCCTGGGATCATCAAGTCCAACCATCAGCCCTACTCTACAAGTTCTCCCCTAAACCAGATCCCTCAACACCACATCTAATCTACTCTTAAACACAGTCAGGGATGGTGCCTCCACCACCTCCCTGGGCAGCTGATTCCACTGGCTGACTGCTCTCTCTGTGAAAAACTTTTTCCTAATGTCCAGCCTAACCCTACCCTGCTGCAGCTTGCAGCCATTCCCTCTTGTCCTATCGCTAATTGCCCGTGAGAAGAGACCAGCACCAACCTCTCTACAATGCCCTTTCAAGCAGTTGTAGAGAGCGATGAGGTCTCCCCTCAGCCTCCTCTTCCTCAAACTAAACAATCCCAACTCCCTCCATTGATCCTCGTAAGACTAATTCTCAAGGCCTTTCACCAGTTTTGTTGCCCTCCTCTGCACTCGCTCCAGCACCTCGATATCTCTCTTGTGCTGAGGTGCCCAGAACTGGACACAAGACTCAAGGGGTGGCCTCACCAGTGCTGAGTACAGGGGGACAATCACCTCCCTACTGCTGCTGGTCACACTATTCTTTATGCAAGCCAGGATGCCATTGGCCTTCTTGGCCACCTGGGCACACTGCTGGCTCATGTTTAGCCTCCTGTCGACCAGCACCCCCAGGTCCTTTTCTGCCAGGCAGCTCTCCAGCCACACTGCCCCAAGCCTGTAGCGATGCATGGGGTTGTTGTGGCCCAAGTGCAGGACCCGGCACTTGGCCTCGTTGAAGGCCATGCCATTAACATTGGCCCATCTATCCAGTCTATCCAAGTCCCTCTGTAGAGCTTCCCTGTCCTCAAGCAGATCAACACTCCCACCCAACTTAGTGTCATCTGCAAACTTACTAATAGTGTTTTCTATGTCCCTATCTACATCATCAATGAAGATATTAAAAAGGAAAGGCCCCAATACTGAGCCCTGAGGAACACCACTTGTGACCGGCCGCCAGCTGGATTTAACTCCATTGAGCACCACCCTTTGGGATCGTCCTTCCAGCCAGTGCTGGATCCAACAGATCATATGCTCATCCAGGCCATGAGCAGCCAGTTTTTCCATGAGAATGTGGCGGGGGACAGTGTCAAATGCTTTTCTAAGATCCAGAAATATTATATCCACTGTCTTCCCCCCATCCAACAATCGGGTCATCTTATCATAGAAGGAGATCAGGTTCATCAGGCAGGACATGCCTTTCATAAACCCATGCTGACTAGGCCTGATCCCCTGGTTGCTCATTACATGGCTGGTGATAGCACTCAAGATGATGTGTTCCATAATCTTCCCTGGTATCGAGGTCAGACTGACAGGTCTATAGTTTCCTGGATTTTCCCTTCTGCCCTTATTATAAATTCTTATATATTGCATTCTGGCAAGCAGGCATTGCAGGCTGGAGATCAGAAATGCTATGGAAAGTCTGTCATTCAGCAAACTGGGCAAGTCTGCTCTGTGCATGTAGCCATAAAGAATTAAATAAGGAGAAAGCCGATGTTTTTTGGTCCTCCACACTTTATTCTAAAGACAACATATAAGCCACCCTCAGATGACTTAACTTGCCTTTATTAAGCTCATTTATTATTACTTTAATTGGCATAGTTTCAGTAGAAACTTCAGGACAACTCAGTGTTAGATTGAAGTTCTAGTTGCAAAGACTAAATTATTGTGTCTTCACAGCTCACAATGAAGAAGGCATTCCACTTCATGTGTGTACTAACAAAGTACATACTTAAATCCCTGACAAGTAAATTTAAATAAAGCTGGATGGACACTTAAAATGCAGTCAGCTTAGTGTCTATTTGTTTTTTCCTCCACTCAAAGAGCTTAGGATGGCACTGAGGGGTTAGAGAGATCACATGCAGACATTTTAAATTCAGATTTTGGATTCTGAGTGGATGGGCGTAACAGAAGAAAGAGAAGTTTTGAACTATCTGATAATAAGCCCTTCAGCTCATTCATAAATTAAACCTAATTCAGTATAGACTACATTTCAAAGAATTATACTCCCAGCTCTCACAGACTTTCCATGATTTTCAAATGCCCAGTTGCCTCATGTCATTTTGAAAATCTGAAAATCTGACTCTACAAGGTTAAAAATGTCTTTGTGAGTTAACACATTCCTCCAAGACAAGACACTAGTCCCAGACAGTCATTTATCAGTGTCTAGATGGAAACCTTCAGTTTCATTTTGCTGCCCTAACAAAACAGGTTTTTCCCCCACGCTCATTGGACAAACGTGAGATGTTTTGAGGCAATGCTTAGGGACTTTTTGCTTTTCTAGTTTTTAATTATAGCTCTGGAAAGCAAATATATTAACAAATATAAACTGAGAAAAAAGTTAAATGAGGAAGCATTACCAGAGACAGCATCATTCACTGCTTTTAGGGAGGCACGTTCAAAAGGGTATGGCTTTACCACCTTCCACAGACAAAAGTCATTAGGATACCATCATCAAATTTCTTATCAAAATTAGGCCACCTCTGACAGCTTTGGATAATACTATTCACCAACCTGTTACTGACTGAATAAAAACCATCATCCTAGAAGTATTGAGTCTGATGAAACCTCAGGCCTATAGGCCTTATCACTTCTTTTCTTAAACTGAAGAAAAAGACTCCACAGAGAAATAGTCCTTTAAGGACAGCAGCTTTCTCTCAGCATCTCTGACAGTACAATTTTTACTAACTGCAATGAAATATACAGCACACATATTCCCATAAGCCTATAGAAAATAAAACCAGGGTGTCCCTATAACTCTCTTCAGAAAAATGGAAGAGCCTCACTCAGGAGAAGACTTCAAACCTGCCTCATTGCTAGACAGATGGGAGGTCACTGCCACTTTGTCATTACAGTCTATAGAGTTGATAAAAGGAGAAGGAATTAGCAAAAGCAATTCATTCATCAAGTTGAAAGTTGATACTTTTTCTTGGTTCAGATTTTAGCTCTCCACACGTATGGTTCCTTCTCCTCCATTACCTCTCTTCACAAACACAGTCTCATTTACGTCCTTTATTTCTCGAGTCATAGGAGATTTGTTCACTTGTGATTTTTATGTGATGATGCATCACCATCTTCTCTGCAAGAGGGACTTTGGACAAGGGTGGGCAGACAGAAGGAATGAATATCCCTGTGTATGTTGATTTTGGACACCTGAGCACTGTAAGCTGCACCCACGCATGGAGGGCATTCATTCATCAGCACCTACATCACCAGTGCTGGAACTCTCTAGGTCAAAAATTATAGTAACGCCTCGCTTGGTGTTTCTCCACCTACAGATTTTCCACAGAAAAGCTCTTTGTAAGTAGCCATCCTTTTTATACTTGGGACACAGCAAGGACACAGTTTGCTGATGATAATGCAGCTGGGAAGTGGCAGAGCCATGAAGGGTGGCCACCACAGCCTCACAATGTGCAGCCCAGCAAAAGACACTATTTACTGTTCAGGCACTGTCAGAGACATAAAATATGAATAGCAGATGGCAAGAGTGGCACAAAACATTCTGTCTGATCACATAAGCCTGCAAAAAGTTTGATAGACCTGCTTGAGCAGCCAGGCTGGTGTGGGGGCAAGTGATAGAGTGTGCCCTGATGCCTGCAAATAATCTGGGTTTTACTACTGAAGTGGTGGCATAAAACATTGTCCTTCTTAATGACCCAGCAGAGCCCACCTAAAAGATATTCTCTGAATTAGGAAAGTGAGTTACCCGTGTTTCAAGTGTTAGGCTGAACTCCAAAGAGGTATCATAAAAGTTAATGTCATAGTAGCTCTTACACAATAGATATTGATTGTTCTAATTTCAGGCCTTCCAGAGAGGACTAATGCTTAACATTTAATGAGGGGAAAATTATATTTTATATCTCATTTACAGATGAATCATTAGAACCAGAAAAGTAGATTTGGGGTGGGAGGAGATTCAACAAATGTCCACGTATCAGACAGCCTAAAATGCCTTTGCTGAATGCAAACAATATTCTTCAGCTCTTTTTGAGAAGGATGGCACAGGATCACAGGACAGAAATAACTGTGGGTAGGAAGCTAGAAGGTTTTGTGGTTTGTTTTTTTTTTGTTGTTGTTTGTTTTTTACCAAAATTGAATCTTGCAAGTACTATTGCCATCCCATTCCTTCTGTAAAGTAAATCATTTTTTATACCACATACAGTGCTGTAATCTATGTAAACAGCTGTCAGGGCATTTCTGGAACAGAGTGATTTTATTCATTTCATAAAACTCTGATCACAACAATATGTGAGCAATGAAGCATCAATATATAAAGGCTCAAGCATCCATTTTAGCTTTATGCAGCCATTTTGGAGCCTGAAGCTTTGTTTTGGCTTTGCTCTCCAGCTTCTAAACATCTCCAAAACACTTTCATGCTGCCAGCATCTACCAGCTACAGACTACCTTGAGGCTCTGTCATATATTGGCAAATTTCTGTCCACTGGGGGAAAAGTTATGCATTTATGCTGGCATTGACTACCACAAAGATAAACATGTAAGCAGGAACACCAGGCAGGCCAGAGGGACTGAGATACTTGTCCTGAATTCATAAAATCTATTTTCTTAGCCTTGCAGTTTTTTGGCTTTCAAAGAGAACAAGAAATGAAATATATAATCAACCAAATATTTTCAGACTTCTTGTCCAGTGAATCTGCACATTATAGAAGGCTGCAGGGTATAGAAAACTATTTCAGAAATCTTATAACTTACTATTTCAGGCTGACTCCAAATTGCTGGGTAGGTAGAGGTGGCCGTGGTGGAGGAATCTTAACCACAGGTGGCAATTTTCCTTTCTGTTTACCCCGAAGATTTTCATCATGTCTGCAAAATTCAAGAAATCACTGATTTTCTGTGCACCACCATTGATAAACTATATATATATGAATCAGTATTGCTCATAATGCTGATTTGCTGACAATTCCCAGGTCTTACAGCACTTGAATTTAATTTAAGCATTAGGGAATTTTTTAGCAGTATTTGTGGTAGAATACTTAACCAAGACATAAAAGAGCTCTTTTGCTTCAGCCAATGCAGTATAGTAATAAATGTGTCCAGAAACCAGGACACGCTATAATTTAACAGCAAAATTCAAACCTATTTGCTACTCAAAATACAACTCCCCTTTCTTTGGCAACCATGCAATCCAGTTTATAACCTTAGAGCTGTAAGGTATTTTTCCTTATTCCATATTTACACAAAAGGTGTGTAAAACCCCACCAGGCATCAATAACAGTCATAATCAAAGCTTCCAGTTACTTTCATTCAGCAGTGACATAAAATCACTTCCTGTCAGTACATCAAAGCATTTCCATGTAAAGTGCTGTGTCGAAAAGACTGTTATTGATACTAATACTGGCACTTGACAATTCCAGCCCTATGCATTTTTCTTTCTATTCCCCTCCAACCCCCTCTCCAATACCCTTCCCTAATACACATACCATGCATGATATAAAAGTAATAGATCTGCTAACAATAGATATATCCAAAAAGCTTAAAATGAATCCACACTTTGCTGACTGGGAATGCTCTTCACAAAAGGAAGTCACTTAATCTGTTACAACACGAAAACCAAGAGGTCGGGATTACATTTTTGACCACAAACATTATGTGATACTCTTAAGCAGTAATGACATATGGATTTGTTTTGTTAACACTCACAGAGAGGCTGCAATTACACTAAGAAAATGGTCCACGACTGAGATAGAGATGTTTGAAATCTTTAGAATACTATATAGCATTCTCTTCTCTAAACACCCAATGCACTTCAGCACGTCTTTGGTGGCAATGTAGCTTTTAGAACTGAATCCAACCAAGTACAAATGGGTAAATTAGACTTTTAATCATTGAAGAAACAGGAATAGATTCTGCTTGGAATACAGCGAAAAGGATGGAACTCTACCTGAGAAAAGGTGAGAGAACACATTTTAAACCTGCCACGTACCGGATGACTTCTTGAGGGATATTTAGCTGGTCATATTTGAGATGCTCTCTCAGGTCACTTAAATAGTTCAAGTAGGTGACTTTTTTCCCAAACTTGTGGCTAAAAAAAAATTTAAAATCATTACAAAAATCACAAAGAAGTATAAAAATCAGCACAGGAAGAATGTTTATGAAGAGTTTAGTTTCTATTACGAAAAT
>VZTM01013322.1:0-61708 GCA_013400555.1 Jacana jacana
CCTGAATGATTCTATGATTCTTCCACGATTTTTTTTTTTGAAGTATGTGCAATTCTTCAAATATCTGCTCTCTGGGAGGGGCTCATATAAAAGGATGAGTAAGTACTGTGAGTATTTCTTACAGAGAGCAGCAGCAACAGTAGGTGCCAGGAAGAGGGCACTGCAATGCTACACTCACCGTTTCATAGAACTGTGCCTGCTGCTCCAGATAGAGACGGATGACACTGTTGTAGTCGTAAATCCGGTTACTGTGGAAGTGATTCATCTCAGCTGCAAGTAGACCCAGGAGGCAAATTAGTTAAGAGAAGCTTCTGTAATTAGGAAGAGTTTCACTCGGTTGAGATTAGTTAGTGTGCAACAAGCTCGGTGTCCAGCCCTGCCAGCGGAGTTACCCTTCTCATGCTTCCCCAGTCTGTTCTGCCCGCAGCGCTCCACTTATGATGGAACCATTAGTAAAACTGGTAAGGCATCAGTTACTCACTGCTCAAATATGGGCACATCCTGGACAAAGTCAGGTTCTTGGTATAATACTCAGGGGTATAAAGATTTGATAAAGAATACAAGCAGGATTCTCTCCTACACTGGTAACTGCTCTGTCCTGAAGTGTTTCCAACAGAATTTAACTAGGCAGGACATGCCGACTTCCAAGGGTATAGATATCAAGTTGTAAGCCATGGCTACAAATATTTAGCTTTGAAAAGAAGAAAAAAAAAAGAAAAAAAGGTTCATCCAGGAGTGTTTGACCCATTCTGAGGAGGAACTTCTTTCCTTTGAGGCTGGAAGAGGCTGTCCAGTGAGGTGGTGGAGTCTCTGCCTTTGGAGACATTCAACCCCCACCTTGGACACATTGCTGTGCGACCTGCTCTGGGTGGACCTGTTTTGGGATAGGGGTTGGACTAGATGACCTGCAGAGGTCCCTTCCAACCCCAGATCTTCTGTGATTCTTGACTGAAGCTTTCAGTAGAGTCTTTGTTTCAGAATTGTTTGGGTTGAAAAGGACCTTTGGGTTGAAGGGATGCCTGCTGGCGTCAGATGGGGTTCATCTTTCTGAAAGGGGCAAGAGGGTCTTTGCTCAGCTTTAAACTAGGCTTGAAGGGAGAGGGAGGCAGTATCAGTCTTGCCAGTGACAGGCTGGGGGACTTAGGATTAGCCTGGCTGAGAAGAATTTGGGGATACTGGTGGATGAAAAGCTGGAGGTGAGCCGACAATGTGCACTCGCAGCCCAGAAAGCCAACTCTATCCTGGGCTGCATCAAAAAAAGTGTGGCCAGCAGGGTGAGAGAGGTGATTCTGCCACTCTGCTCCACTCTTGTGAGACCTCTCTTGGAGTACTATGTCCAGCTCTGGAACCTTCAGAACATGGAGAACACAGATCTGTTGAAGCTCCTGGTCTAGAGGAGGGCCACAAAGATGATAGGAGAGGTGCTCCAGCCCTCTGATGAAGACAGGCTGAACGAACTGGGGTTGTTCAGCCTGGAGAAGAGAAGGCTCTGAGGGGGTCTTACTGAAACTCATTCAGTACCTAAAGAGGTCCTACAGGAAAGATGGGGACAAGGCTTTGAGCAGGGCCTGTTGCAATAGTACAGGGGGTAATGCCTTTAAACTGAAAGCGGGACTAGATACAAGGAAAAAATTTACAATGAGGGTGGTGAGACACTGGCACAAGTTGCTCAGAGAGGTGGTAGATGTCCCATCCCTGGAAACATTCAAGGTCAGGTTGGATGGGGCTTTGAGCAACCTGATCTAACAGAACATATCCCTGCTCATTGCAGGGTGGGTTGGACTACGAGACCTTAAGGTCCCTTTCGACCCAAACAATTCTGTGATTCTCTGAACCCGAGAAACAGCAGTACTGAATCCCTAACACCTTGCAATACTTCCTGCATCTTTTGTCAGAACACAGCTTATGGCTGAAATAAAAAGTTAAATCTATTTGAGCTACCAACAGAGGGAAAAGAAATGCTCCAGATGGTAAAAATTCATTGCAGAGGTCTTTTCCGTGGTTACCACTCGTACAGCAGAGTCCTCTTGCATCACTGTGACCAGAAGGTGGGGGGGTGCCTGTGTGTTTTCTCTTTTGGTTTTAAAAATCAACATTATTCGCTGGTCTGACTGTCCTGGAAAATACTGAACACTTTTGGATTCGAGTCAGCTGAGAAAGATGCAACACCCTCAGCAACGAGCAGTCCCAGTGAAGCCAGTACCAGGACGCACGTCAGGGCTTGGTATCCTCCAGGACTGAGCCCCGACTCCTCACTTCTGGGTTTTTCAAGCAGAGGCTACTACACCTCCTACTCAAAACACACCTCACTTAAAGGGGAAAAGTTCATGCAAAGAAGATCCAGGAAACAAAATCTGATCCACAACAACATTAATCTCAAGTGGATCGTGTCTGACTAAACCATGAGTCAGAAACACTCCTGCAGGTGCCAAACCGCTTCCTGCACCAGGGCCCACGCTTTTTGTTTGAGAGACACTGTCATTTCAAAATGAAAGCCTCAGTTTGGGGGGGGGGGGAGATTTGTTTTGGTTTTCTGAAACATGTATCTTTTGCAATAACAATAAAAAAAACCAAACCAACCACCAAAACCAGTGGGCAAAATAACTGCAATTTTAGGAAAATCCAAGCAGGTCACAAAAACCCCTATAAACCCCTACGTTCTTGTTATCTTTTCTGGTAGAACAAAGATTCTCTTTCAAAGTTTGTTACTTAAGAGATGCCCTCCAGAGGTCTACATTGCCATTCAGCCCAGAATTCGGGTTACCTTGTAGTGCGTAAGCCATGGTGCTCACACGTTTCACCATGTTCTGTTTGTCTTGTGGCGTGATCTTACTGGTTGCAACTAATTTATCACTTTCCTTCACTCGTTCTATTGCTCCCTGCAGGAACCAAACACAGGAAGATGAGGAGAGTAGGTTAAGAGAGTAGTCAACTTGAAGGTCTTTATAGTCATCTAAAATGCCCCTGGCCACATTGTGAGCTTGCACGCTCCATACCTACATACACACACAATGATGGCTTCTGCCTTCCCACATTCTCACCCAGAGCTTGGTATCTCACTCTTTTGCTTTCAAGACTCCTAAAAGCTAGCAAAAAGTGACTTCAAACCCAGGCACTCCTGGAACACCGTCACCAGGAACCTGAGTTTGGTAAAAGGTAGCAACACAAGGATAAATAACAAAAGGACAAAAGGACCTAGTTTCAGAATAGAGCCGACCAACACAAAAGACACCCCAAATCCTCAAGCTACCAAACGCCTGCAGAGCCTTATTTGTGCATCATACAAGGTGAGACAGCACAAACTATCCTTCAAGAGACTACAACTCATTGTCATGTATAACTTCTGATTCGGGAAAATCCTTGTGTCACATAAACAACAAGTACAAAAAGAGATGCCCCCCCTCCCCCCCCCAATGTGTTTGTGCCAAACAACATTCAAGAAAATCTATTTAGAATCATAGAATCATTTAGGTNCCCTGGGCAGCTGATTCCACTGACTGACCACTCTTTCTGTGAAAAACTTTTTCCTAATGTCCAGCCTAACCCTACCCTGCTGCAGCTTGCAGCCATTCCCTCTTGTTCTGTCGCTCATTGCCCGTGAGAAGAGACCAGCACCAACCTCTCTACAATGCCCTTTCAAGCAGTTGTAGAGAGTGATGAGGTCTCCCCTCAGCCTCCTCTTCCTCAAACTGGCAGCAGACTTACGTTTCAAGCCTTAAAAAACATTTCTTCTCTTAAAAACATTTCTTCTTATGGCATTTCCCCCCCATGTTATATGTGGGACGAGGGACTGCAAGTGTCCTGAAGAAAAAAACCCACAGCTCTGATCCACTTTTATCTCCTCTGCTCTCGGAAGCATGTTCTTGTTTTACACATTTAACATTTCAAGGGGTAAATAAATAAATACCTGTGTACCTGCCTAACACTTTGACATGTTTAGTTCCCTGAGATACGTTACAGCAGGCACACAGCACACAGGCACGTGGAAAAATCAACTCCAGGACCAAAAAAACCCAGTAAAGAGCAGAATACCCAGAACTAAACACAATGGCTAACTAACTTATTGTTCTCTTATTTGGTGGCTTTCCTGCCCAGCCCTGGGGAGGAAAGGCCCCTCACGTACCTTATGAGCTGCAATGATGTCAGGGAAGCAACCAAGAAATCCCTTATATTCGTGATTCGTTTCCATCAAAAAGTGAAGATCTTTCTTTGGCTGATAAACAAAGTGTAAGCGTTAGTAGGAGTACCCGGGGTTAGTAACATCACAGAAAAGAAACTACAATGCCAAAAATAAGTGTGAGGGGACAAAAAAAGAAGGAAAGAACAGAAAAAAAAAAACAACCCAACCAACCCAAAACCTTAACTGTTTGTTGCAATTTTTCACCTTTGAAAATGTCCTTTTTAAAATATAAGCTCCTTGGAGTATGGCCCCAGTGAGCAGATGCCCCTGCTCTTTGTTTCACTCAACACCAGCTGATGAAGCGAGAGCTTTGGCCTCCAGTTTTCACGGAGGAGGCGTTACCAGTCCTAGCAGCAGCCCTGCTACTGCACACACAGGTATCTGCAAGGGCAGGTGCAGCTCCTGAGGCACTGACTTGGAAAGCTGTTTTAAGAACTTCCAGACTCAACCCTGAGACGAGGAGAATCTGCATTTTGGAGACTTTAGGCTTAATAAACTAAACATCAATTTATGACTTGAATGCTGACACCAATCAGGATTCCAGCTAGGTTACTGAAGCATGAAATTCCACATCAAGACAATGAAACACAGCAAGAGCTGGATCCTGTAGCCGTCTGGGGAAGGCAGAAACCCTATCCTTGATTAAATCTCATTCTTTGGTATCAGTAATGAAGACAGGTCACTGACATCAGAAAACAAATACATTTAAAGAGGAAGTGAGTGATCATTTTAGAGCTGAGGTTGTTCAGCCTGCAGAAGAAAAGGGTCCAAGGAGACCTTGTAGCAGCCTTCCAGTAGCTAAAGAGGGCTACAAGAGAGATGGGAGGGACTCTATCAGAAAATGTAGTGATAGGATGAGGGGTAATGGCTTTAAATTGAAAGAGGTGAGGTTTACATCACACACTAGAAAGAAGTTCTTTCCTGTGAGGGTGGTGAGACACTGGAACAGGTTGCCCAGAGAAGCTGTGGCTGCCCCATCCCTGGAGGTGTTCAGGGCCAGGCTGGATGGGGCTTTGAGCAACCTGGGAGGTGTCCCTGCCCATGGCAGGGGGGTTGGAACTTGATGATCTTTAAGGTCCCCTCCAACCCAAACCGTCGTAGATTTCTGACCCAATAGAAATAGTTTCCTATCACACCCCCCTAAGCTGACATACAGTAGAAAACAAGATGAAAGGGCATCTGAAAGTATTAATTTCATTTAACTGGTCTGCAGCACTAACAGTTATGTTTTAATGGAGAAGTGAAACCAGAAGTGATCCAAACAGGTGATAGGTTTGTACAGGCTGTGTCAATGCACTCGTAATGCTCCCACCTGATCTGCCACCAGAGCAGCGATTTCTTCATAGGTTTTTCCTGCCTCTGTTATTGCTCCATTGAGATCAGATTCTCCTAGAAGAAAGCAGCAGTGTTCAAGTTAGAATAAGTTGGTTACAATGCAAAATAGCTTATTTCACAATAATAAATGCCTAGTCACCATTTTATAACCAGCAGTAATAAAGAAATTCAAACAATATAAGTAGGTTTTTTTACCATCAGGGTACAAAAGAGGTGAAGATCTAGAAAATGAATGCTGCAAGGACCACACAAGCACTGCACTACCACAGCACTACCACTATTCACTTCCACATTTCCACAGCACCTCTAGTGTAAATACACAGGTATTGCCCCCCTGCGAGGCAACAAGAAGCCTACCAGAAGGGGAAGGAAGGGCAAAGGAAGGGTGACACTATGAGATAGATCAAAAGCTGAGGAGACAACTGCTGTTCTGCTCTTTAACAAGTGGTTTCCATACCTGCTAAGCAGTAAATTCTCCACGACGCCCTGTGGAGCAGCACGTTAGCAGCTCTAGGCTTTCCAGCTCTCCTGGACCGTGACTGCTAGAAGGTCAGAGAAGCAGAAGGAGACCCAACTAACTTTTTTCCTTGTCAACAAGATTCCTGACCCTACAGGGAACTCTGGGATAATATTTTCAAGCTCTGTGAGAATATCTGCTTTTCAGAGTGAGTCTCTAACTTTCGTTACCATGTGAACTAGATCAAAAGGCCCCACGAACCACACTTTAAAACAGAGACACCACCACAAGCACTCAGAACTGTGTAACTGACAGGGCACGGCTACACGGGACACAGATGGAAACAAGCCTTGCATTCTTGGGCTTTTCATGCCACTTCACCTCCCCAAAACACCACAGGTTTTGTCCATCCTTGTTAGCTGGTCCAAAGCACGGAGACAACAGTACGAAAAGCAAAGTGAGGTGGAGAAAGGGGAAGGTGTAATTTGCAGATATCAAACAGTCGTTTAAGAAAGAATGACTTTCCTCATCCTCTCAGACACGTTTTGCTATTGGCTGGCTGTCAGTCTTTTATGAACAGTTTGGATTTATTCTATAGGCATTAACCAGGGACATAATTGAAAATTACCAAACACTGATTTCAATGAACATTAAAGTACCCTATTTTACTACAACACATGGGCTGACCTGTGTGAGAGATCTATTTTAGCATGTTCTAAAGGAAATAAGGTAATGATTGAAACTTGCTTCAGTTCTATCAATCGATTCTCACTTTCCATTAGACTGGTTTCATGAAGCCCAGAGCTCTGAGGGAAAGCTAGCGATCCTAAGAACTAGCGAGTCCAGCAACACCAACATTGCTAAAGAAATAGGTATTCTTCTTCCTATTTGAGCCTGTCTGGATAAAATAAAAATAAGAACAATACGAACCCCCCTGTGAGATCCAGGAGATACATCTTTCAGAAGATCTCTTCACATTGTTGTAAAGCAGAAAAGTTTCAGGGAGATCAACTTTATTATTTCAGGTAGAATTAAATAACTTCTTTATTTCACAATTCACCATGTCTGCTCAGAAGTAACCTTGAAGTAACTGCTCCTTTGGCAACTGACCCTTAGATTTTGGGATAAAACATGGTGTGGCTTTAATCAGTCAGAAGCCAGGTTGGTCTAGGTGTTGCTATTCATTTCATAATGCCATAAGAGTTGGTAACTGTTCCCATCTCAGCAAAAAGAAGGCTGTATATACTTGAATAGAAAGAGAAAATCCTCCCCTTCTGTGCAGAACTCACTCAAAGCACCCTCACAGACTGGAGCTTCAACGAATCTAGACAAACCCTCTTGACACTGACCCCCTTTCATTCAGGGTGTCAGGGCAGAAAGGCAGCTTGCAGAAGGCAGAGGGTGCATTAAGAGTTTCTACTACTGGCAGACACATTCACGCTCCTCCAGACGTAGGACTAAGGGACAGTATATTCAAGAGCTGGATCCAGACAACAGGGAGGCACACAAGTGGTAGGAGAGTATCTGCAGCTCCTCACACTGCATCCTTTTCTTCCACAACCTCTTTTTCAGGTAGCACCAGGCCAGCCTTAAAGAGCCAGATTTCATCCCTCATCTACTGCATCCTCCAAGTTCTAACAGAAGTTATCAGCAGTGTCATGGTCACTCCCTACACCAGGCCACATTGTCAGAGACACCAAACACAACTCACATGCTCACCCATCAGAGTAACCTGAACTCCAGCAACAGATCGCTCCCAGGCACTGCTGTCAGCATGGGCTTTTGGGCAGAGCTTTGTTAGTCAGGCAGGGCCCAGTTTTTATCTAGCATTCCCAGCTTCTGAACCAATGCAAAGCTGGGAATGTGCTTCTTAACTCAGGCTGTGAAGGCTGAGCTGGGTCCCAGCGCATGGATATACTGGGATGTCAGGGGTTCTTTAATCAACAGAAAAGCAGAACACCCCACAACACAATTGGGGCAGGGTACATTACATGTACCCCCCTGAGAAACAGAGAGGGATTAAAAGCATTGATTTAAGGTAGCTGTAAAATGACCAGTTCAAATGGCCAGTACTATTTTACAGATATTTTAACCCAACCATGAAGAGAAACTGGTATTTTCACTGATTTACAAACCTGTATGCTGGCATAGGGAGATGAAGGAAGATGTAAAACCATAAGGAGTATTTTGGAGATATTTAGCAGAGCAGTGCCAGGCAGTTGAACTGCTTGGCAAACACCAGTGATTACCACCTCGGAGGGAATAGCACAGGCATACTGAGGGATCTAATATTCTGTGAGACTTGATTAGGGCAGCAGATACTGTTTTTTTTTTGTCAATAAGTGTTTTTAGTTTTTGTTTTCTTTCAAAGCATGTTCAACAGAATCCAGGAGTAGCCAAAAGATCAAGTCTGATGTACCAGGGAACTACCTGTAGCAAGTTTTTTCTTGACAAGCACATCCTCAGACTGATAACGTTCATCCCACCAGCAGCCTGGAAGGCAAGACGTGCCCAGTGCTAACTGGCAGGACGGGGAAACTTGCATGTAGCTGCCTAACAAAATTCCTGAGGGGTGAGGAGGGATTAGGAGATCTTCCTACGGTTGAATGGCATACCCCAGCCACTCATGTTTGCTTATTACAGGAGAAAGACTCGCGCAGATTTGGCACCGCAAAAGAGGAGCCATGCTATTTAAGGCTGCGTTAACCGAAGGGCATTGTATGATGCAACAGGATAAGGAACATAGTGACAGGCTGCAAGATACTTCCAGGCATGTTCTGGAACTGCCCACTATGCATTTTTGGACCGGGATCATACTTTAAAGCATGCGTTCCTAAAGCCGATCAGACAGCGGTACATAGGTCCGTGGGCAAGTTAAAGGAGAACCCCTCAATGTGTCCTTGATAGTTCCAAAGGTACCCTTGCCTCTGCAAATACTGGGGGCAGATTCCTAATATGCACAGAGACTGGCTGCTAATTGATAAGGCTCATTCTGCAACACGAGTCAGCGAGTCAGATGAGCCAAGAGTATCTTGCCTGGTGCAATCTTAAACCTTTTAGGCTGGACATTAGAAGAGAAGGCAGTAGACATTCACCACACATAATAGGGCTTTGCAGAGCAAGCAGGCAGCAGTGACGAAAGAGGCAAGGACAGCAGATCCATCCCATCATAACCGTGCTAGGGGACTAACTAACAGAGCGTTCAGAACAGCAGAAGTCAGCTGTCAGTAGCTGGAAATGTTCATGTCATCAAATCAGGCAGTGCAAACTTCAGCAGCCTATATGCTTAAACTTCCAGAACTCAAGTATTAAAAAAAAAAACAACCAGAAAGATGAGGAAATTGAGTTCCTAACAGAAACTGAACTGAGTGCCTGTAAGTATGGCTGAAGAAGCCATTCCTCTTCACTGATGGTACAGAAAAATCATAGCCCGTACTCAGCCTAGATAGTACTTCTTCATCAGAAGGAATAGGTCTGGTGCCTTCTTTTAAATGCTGAGATCACATCCCATCAGTTTAAATCCAGGTGCTCACGTCTCTCACAGAGTCTGCTTAATCCACAGACCTGTACCTGGGTGGCAACCAGCAAGTGAAATGGCACATGAGCAGCAGGCAGGATGTTTAAAGCAACATGTGGACTGCACTTGCTCTCTCTTCCTGGGAACTCAAAATGCAAAAAATCCCATAGATTATTAATTCTGAAAAGACACACTGGCACACCAGTTATTAAAAAGAGCAAAATATGTGGAACTGGGACAAAGGCATCAGGGGAAGGGCATTTTCCTCAGCAAGATACTAGGGTGCAACCAGGCACAGCTGGGCAAACAGCACTGAGGAACATCCTTGCCTTATTCCAAAGCAGCACGGGAGCTGGTTTTTTTCATGTGCTGGAAATCAAACTGAAGGTTGTTTTTATAAGGCTGACCCGCAGGTTTGCATGCTAGCTTTAAGCCACATCGATTCCCCTTTCCCCTGGCAGAAGAATGTGTGTTCTATAGTTCAAGCAATTTTCAGTCCTTTCTCAAGAATTCTTGCTCCAGACAGTAGCAGGTCAGAACCTGCAGTTTTCTAACCAATGCTCAGAGTTACCTCCCTGTGCAAATCCCCTACTTGGTTCTCACCTGCAAAAGTAACCTTTTAGGTAACATGCTGTGCTCCAACTCTTAACTAAGCAATCATCCTGTAGAAGTACAGGACAAAGATGAGAACAAGCTACAGGGACTAGGCCTGTTTCCAGTGTTTCCAGCAGCAGAGAACCTGAAGTGGCTGCATTTTAACACCTGGTTCTCAGGGCAAAAATCTGTAAGAGTTCAAAGCAAGGGATCGAGGAGTACTCGGAGTAAGTACTGGTCAACTAAAAGTCTTAAGATGGAGAGATTATAAACTATAATTTTTAAGGTTTTAGAACAGAGCAATTTCATTATTAAGCCTAGGAAAAAACAAACAAACCAAAACCAGAAGACATATTTGACGAGAGAATCCCAGAGAAAATGGACTCCACTGGCTCCCTCTGGGATACAAGGAAGTATTTTCTAGTTATATGGGTTAGTTGTTATATCAGCAGAACTCAACACATCCAAGCAGGATTGCCTAAGACTGTATTTTAGAAGAACACTGAGCGATTGATACCCTCCTTTTACCTCCCACAATTTTCATACCCAACGCAACAGGCTCTATTTGAGAGCTCCTAGAGGAGAAGGAAAAGTGAAGGACAAGAAAGGCTACAGTAGCCAACAAAGGTATACAAAAATCTTGCAATAAGTTTTCCATCCCCATGTAGAGTTGGCGTTTCATGAAATAAGTCACACAATTCCATGAGAGATACAGCCAAGGCTGCATCTTCTCTCTTTTCCTTCGATATCACCAAAAAACGGTACAGCAGGTTTTGTCAGTCAGGTCAGTGACCAGATTGTGTATCGAAGAGATCAAGCTAAACTCCACCACCCCCAACCCACCACATGAATATACAGTGAGAGAAAAAAAGACTGCAGACTATAACAAAAAAGCCCCATAATACACACAGGGAAACAAAGCTTTTAATATTTTTTCCAGAATCATGTTTGACACCTGCAGTTCAAAGAGGAAAACATGGAAGATCTTTGTCAAAAAATATACCATGATGTAATTAAAACACCTTTTGTTAAGTAAAGTACAAATGAAGCTATAGACTACCTTGGTATCCACTTGTGCTGAAGACCAGTGCCAGGCTCTGCAATGCTTTTCCTATCTTCTGGTATTCCTTGGGTAGAGCTGCAGGGGGAGAAAGGATGGGGGAAAAGAGGGAAAGAGAAGCAAAAAGTGTGTTTAGTGAGACTAAATCTGCACAATTTCCAAAACTTGATAGAAGCAGATGTCAAGACCAACTAGGTTTTACGTTTCCTCTAGTGAAGTATTTACAATGGCATTTTTACCCCCTCCCCTGATACAGACGTTCCAAAACTGGATAAAGCAATTGCAATCTGGATTATTGAAGGCACAAGGAGTTGGGGAAAAGAGTGTGCAACTGCTATATTTAAAAAATAATACTAAAAAAAAATCATCTCACTGCACTCCTGGCTTAGTCCTTCCATGTCTACAGTGAGATTTTTGTTCTCCCCCTCCCGAGCAGACTTTGGGGTAGGGTGGGGGCAGGAGCACTGCAGTGATACAGCAGAATAAATCCCAATATTTTAAGAGGGGTTTATCATACAGATAATGTAATACCTAAACTCTCCTCAAATCACGGATTTTGTGTTTAAAGGCTCCAGAAAACAAGATTATCTAAGGATAAAAACTGATGCAAGTATCTGAGTAATAAAATCCCTTTTTATAATCTATTTATTGAAAACGTCTGCATAAATTGCTTCCTCACAATGAAGTCAATAAGCTGTGATTTCTGAGCGCATTCATTATTAACACTCTGAATGCCACCACCCCAGAGGCCTAGAAAGCAATCTGAAAAGCAAAAGCATTTTTTTATAAATTACTTATGCTAGCAGAAAAAAACAAACCACCAAAGAAGTAGATGTGCTTGTCAACCATTTGTACTGAGAGGGTACACAGAAGATTCTCAGCTGCTCTAGCACCCCACACAATCTGATTTTCAAAGAGGAATCACTTTGCACGGTTTAAAAACACCCCCAAAAAACAACCACCACCAAAACCAGTTTGCCAAGCAAACTGTGTAGTTCTACTGATTTTCTTTGATCAGGTTCTTGCCCAGAAGTTCAGATAATTTGTGACAGCTGGTATTTCTTATCCCACAGGTACCACTCTGAGTGCTGTGATCAGCCATTAACTTGTGACTGAATCCCCAGTGGACACTTCAGTGGAGAACGTTTGGTTTCTTTTCACTTGCATTTAAGGAGTTTCTGCCCTTGGTCATTTTAAACATCATAGAATGGAACACATGCAACTACTGCTCGGGAAGCACCCAAAATACTTCCAACTAGAAGCTTGGGACTGAAGCTGACAGGAAACTTAAAACCTAAGAGAATACTGAAATTCTTCAGTTTCGTATATCCCCATTTACCAGTCTCCCTTTTCTATTCAGTATGAATGTCTGGAAAGTTCAAGTTTTCAATGATCACATCTGACTTACTGTGACTGGAAACTACATAATAGTTGGAAGTATTAGAAGAGTAATTTCGTATCTAAAGCTCTGGTGTCATAAGTTTAGGGAGGTTCTAGCAGTGAACAAAGTACTGAATTTCTGCTGTAAGCACAAGTCACAGCCAGTCCTTAACTATGGTGGTTTCGATCATCGCTTCTGGAACTGCAAAGCAACACTATTTTTCTAGTCTCACTTGAGGGACCTTATCCTTCCCCTGCCCTCTGCTTCCCCCTCAGTATCATTTCCCAGCCAAGCACAGATCTGTATGTTGGGTCTGTGTCCTGTGTTTCTTAGACTATTTTTGCCCAGCAGGGGGGTCAGTGAAGAAGCATGAATAAGTTAAAGTTCACATCCTACAGATAATTAAGGCCCAATGTAATCACTGCCAGAAGAGACTGGGCTTCTACACTTCCTATTCCCTCTGGTCACCTGCAGTGGTAGGTTAGAAAGCAGCAAAGAGGTAACTCAGGAGACGTACTTACTCCCAAGTCTGGGGACAATGGCTTTTGGGAGGGGGGGGCGGTTAAAAAGAGAGAAAGGAGGAAAAAAAAAAAAGAGAAAAAGAAAAAAAAGGAGAGAATGGAGGTGATTTGAGGAGATTTATGTGTAGGTTTTTGGTTGCCAGACACTACAGCCTGCCCTGAGTGTTTCTTATTACGATCCTCAGCTGTAGTACCTGCTTCCTTTCAATAGCTGCCTTGTGGTGGCCACAAACACTGAACACTGTTGTGGACTAGGAAATTAGAGCCCAGGCAGAGTCATAGGGACTTGGTGTGAAGTTCTGCAACCCTAAGTATCTGTGGGAAGGAAGAGACAAGATAGGAGAAAAAAAGAATTGGGCTAAAGATTAAGTTAGAATTAAGTTGTTTTTTTTTCTTTTTTAAACTCATTTCATCCTTTAATCACTCCTCCTGGCATGCAAGAATCCTAAATAAGGGGTTAATAAAACACAATCATTTATGATTTCAAATAGACAGGTCTACTTTGCCCACGTCACTGAAATGTGGAGCAATGACAAACACATGAGAACAGGTCCAACAAGGTCTTTAGCTGGATTACTAGAAGTATTTAACTTTTAATATTTTTAAACCTATGGGCAGGGACCAGACATTTCTGTTATGTCAGAAAGAAAAAAGCCAGAACATAAGAAAATATCCCACCAACAAAAATCGTGCACAATTTATACTCTCAGACACTGAAAGCAACCAGAATGCCACACAGTCCTCATGATAAGGTAGGGATTCCTGTAGATTTAAGATGTGCCTTGATAATCAACAGAGGATCCACCCCAATACAGACACAGAGAGAAAAGCAACACAGAAAACGCCTGCAGAGTTCAGAAGGGACACTTACGCCCTGTGCACCTCTTCCAGTGCTCTTGTCCCACCGTCAGCAGCTCTCTGACTCCATCATCCATGGCTTTGGTGAACCTACCCACTGCATCGCACTTCTGTTCTCTGAAAGAAGCAGAACCAAAAAGCAGTTTAGCAGATGTATTACACTACATTTATATGCAATACTGAGACAGTTATTAGTGTCAACTGGGGCTTAACAAAAATAAATCAGAGAAATAAATTAATTCCTTGGAATCTCTGCCATTTCACTCCATTTCCTGCTTTAGATACAGGCATTTTTCATTCTATTTTTCCCTCCCTCTTTAAACACGTGGTACTGGACTGTCATTCTTACTACAGATAGTTACCTTCCAAATAAGAGTTAAATACCCTCCCCAGTGAAAACAAATAATAATAGAACAGCAAAATCTGATTTGAGGAAAATGCATGTCTAGAGCACTTATACAAGTAGAACTAGGGCCTCCCATTGACAGGAAACCAGACATCAGACTAACAGAAACAGCAAAAGTCATGCAGCAATGAAAGAATGTAAAGAAAATAATTCTTCCAACTACTGCAATAAGAGTCTGAAAGAGGTAAATAAAAATTAATATAGCAGTTCTTCCAGGGAAATATACGTATGTGTAACTTCAGATTATATTGATAACCCCATTGGGTTCGATGGTGCTATGGAGAGGAAGAAAAAAACCCATAGATCAGTGATGCTCAAAAGAGAATTGTAAATTAGTATGTGCCTTTTTACCCCTCTTTAAGGATGTTTTCATGCAGCAATCAGAGCTTTCCATTAACATAGCCTGCGTACACAGCAATGCTCTGTGAACTCTACAAAAGAAAACTAGGCACAGAATTTCTAATTTTCAACAAGAATTATTCAAACTGCATCAGATCTTATAAATGCTCTCGGCCAAAGCCTGGAAGAGAAAGCTCTTAGAGCAAGGCAAGCTGAAGTGATTCCCCAGAGCCAGGGCAACAGCTCCAGCCACACAGAGTTGAGCCTCCCACCTCCCCACCAGCCCCTTCCTCAGCTGGAAACCCTACCTGAAAAGCTACTTGCACAGAAACACAACCTGGACTTTCCAAGAGGCCCTTTTTTCACTCCAATTTTCCCAATAGCAAGCCAGCCTTTTAATTTTCTGTACTTCATACTTTACAGTATCAAGATCACAAAAGAAAAAAAAAATCATGAACCAGAACAGAGCTATCATCCTTTGATCAAAATCTGGATGCCACAGAACTGCCCAAAGTACTAGCAAAATTGTTCCAGTAAAGAGTGCCTTCTCACTGAAGAACCTGAAAACTACAGAACAAGGCTGTTTGTCCACTTACAGGACTAATGGCTTTTGAAACTATTTTCATACACACTTTTAACAGCACCCTGAGATGTTCCCAGGCACTGGAACACGGTGTGGATGTCTGAGGTGGCACAGCCAGCCCTGCAATGCTTGGTCCCCAGAACCACCTCGGGCTGCCAGCCCCAGCCCAGGAGCCAATACTGGGGAGTGTTCCCCTGGGCTGTTTGCTTGCCCTCACCCTGTTTGAGGACAAACCGCACGCTGGTCATTCCCTGCTCAGAGCTCTGTATATTGTACAAGACTCACTCTCTCCTGCACCCTGTGTACCAAATCCTGGTTCACCCCTTCAGCTTTTATACCACCAGGATAAAACACATCCCTTAAGAAAAACAGTCAAGTTTTGAAATCAGTGTTTGAAGCAGAAGTGACCTAAAAATGTTCATCTTTTTTACTAGTACAGAGCTGCTACCACACAGCTATTAGATGCAGCTTAATATGCACTGCATCACTCAGTAAAGCTCACACTACAGTACTTCCAGGTGCAGGCACGTTACTGCTTTGCTACTGTAAACACTTCTGTCTAGTTTATGCAGTTTCAGACACAAACCATTATCCAAATGTCTCTGTTCTCCAACAGCAAGCAAAGCATGTCACACACACTACAGATCTGAGAGAAATGATTAAGCCCAAAGGAGTGAAATAAAGGCTACAGAGTAAACCCAGTCTTTCACTTACTGAAACCCAAAGGTCTACCACCAAGAGAAATACACATAAAAAGGTGTCTGCAGATATACCATATACATATATAAAATAAAGATATGCATCTGTACTTCCAGAAGGATACTCCAAAAATGTAGTAACCAAAATGAAATTTGGTAATTTAATTCACTTCACATTTTTAATAGCTTTCCATGGATTCTGGATATCAGAATCACACTGTGTGTGCATTATAGACAAGTATCTTGCAGAAACACTGTTTTCCTCAATGGTCCACCGACATAGAATCATAGAATAGAATCATAGAATCATTTAGGTTGGAAGAGACCCCTGGGATCATCAAGTCCAACCATCAGCCCTACTCTACAAGTTCTCCCCTACACCAGATCCCTCAACACCACATCTAATCTACTCTGACAGTCAGTACCTAAGCTGTTTCTAAGCCTAACACACTTTGGAACTGTTCAATTGAAGGATTAAAGATTAAAATTTACTTCCACAGCAATGTAAAACATAACTCTGTAGAGTACTGGCAGCTCCTAAATCCTCAACTGGTTTTGCATAAATCTTTTTAGGATCAGTATTCAGCCACTGATGTCAGAGATGTCACACGGAGTTCCACCAAGTTTTGGAGGGGTTGATATGAAAATCTCCTACTCAAACAATTTTTCATCTCTGCCTTGATGAATACCTCTTCAAATCCATGAATATATGTGCATGCTTAATATTCTAGTTTTATATTAGCAGTATCAGTATCTGTTGTACATCCAGATGCATAATGTCCAGGCAAAAAGAAACCACCTTACATTTCTACCATGTCCAAGTCAGGAGCTTCTGGTTCCATTGTAGAAAAGATGAGGACTCCTACAGTTTCATCTTTTTCTGCCTTCCGCTTTCCAGTTTTCCATTCCTTGAGGAAACGACAAAAAAGTTTGACCATCACTGTTCATGCATCTTTAAGGGCACGTACTTAAGCAGTGCATAAGATGTTTAGGAGAACAGTTAACTAACAGACCACACAAATTAAAACCTTTTAACGTTTTAGTGGGGCCAAGGTTTCTTAAAATTCCACCCCCCCTCCTCCTTGTGCACTCTGTTTTCCAGATTCTGGGGTAAACAGACCCTTCTTGTTTATTACTGAAATACAGCATAAGAGCAATTATATTCAGCTGTCTCCACACATGTGACAGTGCTGATATCAGAAGCTACTCAAGAAGATCATGAGACTGTTACACAATTGCCATACTAAGTATAGAGGGAAGAGATAAAAAGGTTAAAAATTCTACATGTATTGCAACATCTGTTCTGTTTCTACCAGTCTGTAGGTTAGATATGAAGGACTGCTGACCAGCTAGCACGATTCTACAGTTCTCCACTGGCCACCCAGGTACCACTTCACTAGGACTGCTACTTACCATGTTATCAAGCCTCTACTTACAGGATCACAGAGTAATTCTGCTTGAAAGTGACCTGAAGAGGTTTGTAGTCCCACCTCCTACTCAAAAAGGGTCAGCCATGACTTGAGTTACTTGGGGCTTTATCCAATCTGGTCTTTAAAACCTCCAAGGATCACTTAGTTTCTCAGCAAAGTCCTATGTGTATTTACCAGTATGACTGTTCAGAGAAGAAAGCTGCAGAGTTTTCCTGTTTATTTCCTCATTGGTAGCTATCCAAATTAGTGACAGAGCTGGAGCTCAGTCATGAAGAAATCATTATTTACTGATGGTGAAAGTATTAAAAACTCTTCTAAAAAGCATTTAAAAAAATGCTTGGAGGAGGGAGTGGGTGGGTGGGAATAAAAAGCAGCTCCATAAGGGAAGCCTGCAGCATAATGCCATTACAGCACATTTCAGACAAATTTGTGGTTTTCAGGGAGGGGGAGTTGTTTTTAAATATAATACAGGATCAGACACTTCCTAGATCTGCTTCTGATAACAAAACTGCACCAGAGGACAGCAGTAATTAGTAGTTCCAACAGAGACAGATCAGAGCAAGAGCCAAAAGAGTTGTTATATACGTTGCTGCTCTGCTGGAGACCACAAACCGTCCTTAGAAGCCTGGCAACAAAGCTAGTCGACAGAGCACTCCTTTGGAACTGCACACAGCATTTGACACAAGCAACTTCATGCCTCATTGTGATTAATTAGCTAAGTCAGTTCGTAAGCCCGGCAGGTTCCGGCTCCTCACTGCTGCCCACAGGGGGGCACTCAAATGAGAAGGCTACAAAGCCGAGCAGGTTCTCAGTCTCGGTCTGTGCCTGGACTTCACTTCCTACCTTCTCATCTCGGAAACTGAGAAACTGCTGGAAGACTTCGCTCTCCGAGACAACGGGATGGCGGCACATCCTCGTCATCCAGGCCTGCAGCCTCTCCATCCGCATCTTGATGAATTCTTCTTCAAAGCGCCCTGTTACGCATTGAACAGTAACTGTTACACTTCTACCTTCATACCCTCAGCTCTTCTTTTCTTTTTTTCCTTCTTTTTAATTAAATCAGAATCCGAAATTCAACTGTATTAACCATTAATGACTCAAAACTTACAAGAAGGAAACATTAGGCTGACAAACCAGAACCACCTTAATGACAGTATATTGGTTACTGACCAAGAGTACCATCCCTTCTAAACACAGGCAGGAAATTCTAAAGCTGTAATACCTACCCACAATTCAAATCAGTTTTTGAGGGAAAAAAAAAAAAGGATTAATAAACTTTTGGATGGAAAAATTAAGTATTGAGATGACCCAAGAGAGAAGCTAGGAACAAGCCTGAAATGCAGACTTCTTTGCCGTAGAGTCCAGTAAATCATGTAAGGCTTAAAAATGCTGGAGAAAAAAAGAACCACTCAGGTCCCCAGCTGTCATGTCCTAGCTAACAAATCATTTGGAATCCAACTGCTCAGGTACAAACAGCAGCCTAGAACAAGCAGTACCGCCCACAAATATATTTCTATATAGGTAAATAAATGTGTTGGGGAAAAAACCTCAAAAAAACTCGATAAATCATAAATATAACAGTGGTTTGAATAAGACTAACTGATTTTTTGGTACTTAAGAGATTTTAACACTACCTACTTAAACAAGTAACAAGGTTTTTTTTTCAGAGTGCGTCACCGCTGTGGATTTTACAGGAATGTTTTAGTTTCACCACAAACTGTGGCTTCTGGAGAGAACCTCTTCCAATTAAAAAAACAACAACCAACGGCATGACATCAGACTTCTAAAGCATACAGTGAACAGGATGCATCTGAAAGGACCGAGAGATCCCTCCAGCAGCCAGCTCTTCTGATTTCCATAGCAGCGCAGATGACAAACCCTGAATGCATGTAGTCTTTCAATATAGTTCTGCTCTATAGTTACTATGGCAGCAGCCCCACAAAGTTGATGGGGGTTTTTTAGTAGCTTTTTTATTTTGGTGAACTGCAAATATGGAAACTAGCAAGACTAACAGATAAAGAACACAACTAGTGAAAAATGGAGTGTGGGTATGGGTACATTTCCTGTAAATTAGGTAGGAAATAATGTCTCTGCTATGGAAGAGACATTATATAACCTGCAGTAATACCTTCTTCCACCCTTAATCTACACTGAAATCTCCACAGCATTCCAGCCAGAGTAAGGAATGCAAAGTGACAGGAACAGTAACATTTGGAAGTGATGTACTGGTCATCAGGCACACCATCACCAGCAAACCATGGTCCTAAGCAACGTCAGTCTAGTTGTAAAGAGTCTTGCTTTTCCAAGACTAATAAGGAGAAATACTTTTCTAGACAGTCTTCAGAAAGAAGCCTCCAAAACAGGGATGGGGGGGGAGGAAATCAGCATTTTTTCAGTCTCCCGTAATGTTTCAAAAAAGAGAGGCATGATATTTCTTTCCCCCGTGTCCCCCCCCTGCTTCATTCATGAGAACAGTTAGCCTCTCCCACAGACTCCAGAAGAGTGAAACCCACGAGCAACCTTTAACTGTGACACCAAACATAAAGCTACAATAAAATCTAGAGATCCCATCAGGTCTCGTGGTTTCCCTTTGGTCCACATGCACACCCTGAAGCAGAAATACTGGTGAATTCTAAACATGGCGTTAAGGGGCCGGGAGGGAAGGAAGTCGCTTCCTCACTGTTCAGTTCCCTCGGCATTTATCCCAGCACCTGCATCAATGCTTGGCTTTCTTCAAACCCAGCAGAGCTGCTGCTTTCTCACTCATGCCCACAGCCACATGGCTGGCGACATGCCGGCTTTTCCCTGTTCAGTTTTGGCCAGTTGTCTTAAAAGCTGTGTAACAATCTCACCAGAACACCCACAAGTGGAAATAGACACAAGTAATGTGTTCTCCCCCTCTACAGGTACCTGATTCTCCTCTTCACTTGCACTCTAGCACGCCTTTGTAGGAAGGAAGCCAGAGCCAGACTGAAAATGCACAGGCGTTGCTGAATTCCATTGCAGTGACTGAACTCATTAACATTTAAAGGGTCCAATCCCACTTTTCTTGAAGTCAGAACAAAACACTTCCATAAACTTCAGAGTTTGGTCAAGCTGAACTGACATCAAACCACAGCAGAATGCTATACAAGTGAAAGATGCCTTCTAAATCAAGTGTGAAATCAAGCAACAGGAGAGACAGCTGTGACATTTTACTTGTGAGCAAAATAATCCCAGTTTGCCAGGGGATGCTCCCTTTCCTCCAGGAGTTTTGCTTCAAAGCTCCTACAACATAACACATTTACAACCAGATGCAAAAGAAAAAACAACCACCACCTCCACATACACACAAAACCCCCCCTCAAAACCCTTTTCTCCAGATAATCAGCAAATATGGACTGCAAGTAGTTGTCTCTTCTCTCCAGTAATCACTATTCTCTTCTGAAGTAACTTTGGTGGGGTTTTGGTTTGGTTGGATTTTTTTTGTTTGGTGTTTTGGTTTGGTTTTTAGTCACTCAACTAGATAAGTAAACCTGAGTTCTGAAATGATGCTCTTAGTGATGTTTTATTATGAACACGCCATTGCAACTCATCGTAAATTCTGAATGGTGAAAGGCTGGGCTTGGGGTTTCTTCTGTTTGATACCTTCCTCAAAAACAGCGTGATAAACAAACCAGCAAGAAGTAACTGAGCCTTGTAAAAAAGCGATCTTCTTATTTCCCATCCCATGAATTCACAGCTGGGAATAATTACCTGTTACTTGCTTGTCTGGAAGAGATGGGATTGGAATGGCTAATCCAAATTTAACCAGGAGGCGCTCATACAACCAGTCAAAGTGCTTGTATCTGTGGTTGACAGACCGATTAGTGTTCTGTAAGAAAAACAGGACTCTGAATTTTGACAGGCACCTACAGACAGGGGCATGAAACAAGTGTGACCAGAACAGTAACTACGTGGCATGCAAATAAAATTCACGATTTAGAACCTTGGATCTGTAATTACAGAAGGACCTGAAATGCTACAACAAAGTAACTCCTTGGGGAAAAAAAAGTGTGACACCTACCACTTACTCTTACAACCCTGTCACCAAGTCACACAAACTGTATTATTTATGTGCACAAATGACCCATATTTGCAAGAGAGAAGATCCTGTTCCAGGTACACTTACAGTGCAGGTCAGCTGATATTCAATGTAGCTCTTGAGACCGTACATTTTGGAACCTTTTTTGGGATCTGCCACCACACAGTCAAACGTAGAGGTAGGATAAACCCACATCGGGCCATAATCACCAATCTGTAAGAAAATGCAAATATTATCTTTAAATACACCATGTCTTACCAGCTGCAAACAAGGAGATAAATACATTCTCTCTCTCTCTTAGCTTGAAAGTTTCCACTGATTTCAGTGAGAGCTTGATAGGAAATAGAGGTTTCTCACAGCCAGAAATGATTGACCAGCTGTGTTTATCTTACTCCATACGTTACACTTCTTCCCAAATAAGAAAGGAGTGATGAATTCTAGGGATTACCACTTCAATCACATTTCACTAGAACGGCATCTATCTAGAAGAGTTTGTTTTTTAGATCAGAGAACGACCTTACCATCATGACAGAATAGGCCAAACCCTTTATGAATGTAGCTCCTATGTATTAGTTGACTAACAGATAGTGTAATGCATTTGCTCTGCCCCCCAGTCCCCAAAAGGCTTATTGTCACAATCACAAGTAATGCAGATAGAGCATGAAGCAAAAAAGAGCTACTGAAAAAAAATATATATATAAATCAGCACACTTAAAAGAAAGGAATTAAGACTTGACCCTGAAAAATCTCTCAATGATGAATGAGTCCGAAATGTAGTCTACCACAACTTTAAAATACTTCAACAGTGCACAGTTTTGTGTGCCAGTTCTCTTTCTAATTGTATATTCAGTATCTGTTTATTCTGACCCAAATATATACACAACCTTGAGGCTAAAACTTAAATTGGGGAAAAAGGAAGGATGAGGTCTATTAAAAAACACGACAACAAAAAAACCCACCAAACCAAGCACACAAAAAAGCCAAAACAGGAAAAAAAAAAACCCAACTCCAAAACAAACTACAGCCCCCCCCCCAAAAAAAAACCCTACACTCACATCCCCAACTTACTATTATAGGAATTTTCTCTTTGGGTTTTGCTAGCTGCTTTGCCAACAGATACTGTTCCATCCCAGGTTTTGCAAATCCAGGAAATCTAACAATAAAACAAAGCAATAAGTTCATTCCATTCTTCCCTTCCTTTGAGATAAGCAGAATTACCTGCCACTATAGGAAAAAACCCTTGGTATTTTTCAAGTATAGAAAAGAATTTCTGTGCATTACTGAAACAACACACCCACACAACCCTGTCCTGCCCTTTTAGACTTTGAGAAAGTTGAAAGAACAGCAGACTGCAGATTTATCAAGTGCTTCTAAACATGAGTTGCATTAAATAATTTATCCACCAATTAGAAAGAAAACCACACAAAAACCACTGTAATGTCCTTAAAGGCTGTGCAAAGTTCCATGAAAAGCAAGTGGAGGTTCTCTCTCTAATTAGGAAGGCACTTAGCCCTTCAAGTCCTGACAGCATACTGCTTGGAGAAACACAGGGAGGACTTTCTTCAGACATATGACTCTTGAATAAGGTATGTTTATGGTGGTTATACTAAATGGGCTGGCAACAAGTAGATGCCAAGATGATGCAAAGGTACAGTTGCAAAACTGGACAAAGCCTCCGCTGATGAACAAAATCAACTGCCTCTGCACGACTCGTTAATTTTGGTTACCTACCACAGAGATTACCACACTGTAACTTCTCAGAGTAACAGTAGCTTTAGAATAAACAAACAGTAAGTTGTAACGTGAGATAATGCTAGTATAACCATGGCAAAGCTTCCTGCTAATTGCAAGATTTTTATCTAAAATTGAAGCTTTCTGTGGCTCAAAATCAACCTGGGCGATGAACAGACACAGGAGAGCAACTCAAATTGCTGACGAACTCTGGGGTGGCACGTCCAATCAATCTTGCTGTGTGGACAAGCCATCCAGCACCTTTCATTTTCAGTAAGAACACAGTGTTAAAGACAGTTAAATTAGGTCAAGAAGTTCAGGCCTTGCAAAACTGTCATTTGCCTGTACAACACCTCCAAAAATTGTACAGCTTTGTCATGTGTTTTCAGGGCCTCACGGATTTGTGTTCTCTGATCACACAAGGAGAATGCTGAGTTACAAATCCACTTCTAATTTTACCCCAAAACTGTAATATTTACATTGCATATTTCAAGGAGGTTGAATGGTCACACATTTACACATCTTGAAACATTCCAATTCTCTTCAACATATACACATTTGCCCCACATTTTCCATTACTTGTTAAGTGGTAACTTCATAGCAGCTGCACGAGAATTTCCACGCTGGACCCCCCCAGCCTCTGATGCCTCAGTCTCCTTGTAACCCAGGTAAGATGGTGAAGCTGATTTTGGGTCATCCCAGTCATCATCCCAGTCATCGTCGTCAGCAGCTGATGAAGTACAGGAGGGAACAGGGGGGGAGGGAAAGGAAAAAGTTAAATATTGTCTCCTTAAAAGCAGAAGCAGCTACCTCAGCACTCATACACAAATAATCAACAAGACAGAGCTGTTCAGCCTTCTATTGGATGATTCCTCCTCAGTTTGCACCATCCCCAAAGACAACCTGCAAAACACTACACTACAAATCCAGTGAGGGAAAGGGA
Organism: Jacana jacana; assembly: GCA_013400555.1. NCBI lineage: Eukaryota > Metazoa > Chordata > Aves > Charadriiformes > Jacanidae > Jacana > Jacana jacana. The sequence goes on from VZTM01013322.1 coordinate 24,097, forward strand.
AAACAAAGAAAAGAAAAAAGAAGAGATGCTGGTGTGTTAAGATGAATTCAATAGTGTTCCATGTCCATTGACTCCACATCAGCATTCCCCAGTTATGACTTTTCCTCTTAATTTAGGCCTTTACTAAAGTTACTTCCTAAAATTAAGGATTTAAGAGATGACTACTATGAGAGCACAAAATCAAGGGTGTTTAAATTCCAGTTATGCAAGTTGAACGACATGCCTAAGAATAGATCATGGATGCACAAGACTTTGGCTTGGCAGATTTCCATACAAGTTTGAGGTGTCTCAGGGTGGATCTGATATTTTTTAACAAAAAAAACCAACCTATTATTTTAGTGTCCAGTTTACCTACAGGGCAATGTGCTCTGGTATTTTTTTTTTAGCCACATTTTATAGTTATGAAAGATTAAGCTCTTCTTACCTCTACTGCCCACCTACTCTAATGTTTTCAAAAATAAGTGTTATTAGCACACCTGGTCCTTGATATGCCTGTGGATGGCCAAATGCTGCTGCTGTCTCCCAGTTATTTGAAGCACTGTTCCTCTGGCCAGCTGCACTTTCAGGTTTCGTCGCCCAGCTGTCACCAGCGTTTCCATTATCCCAGTTCCCAGACTTCCCAACGTTCCAGCTGGACCAAGGATCATTGGCATTGTTTGCCTACGTGGTATAAAGACAGAAGTAAAAAAGAAATGAGTAATGACCGCCTACTCTCATCCTGAAGTCTTTCATCTCTTCCTGATAGGCTGTGAATTTGCATTCAGCACTGCACTTGTTTGATTTAGGAGCAGGTACCAGTTGTGCATTCCCACCTACATGGCTCCTAAATGCAGTCAGAACTGCTCAGCTTTCCAACAAAGTGACACCAACACGTACTAATAAGAATGTTAAAGGGAAATTAATCTATTTGTTCCAACAGTGTTAGGTAGCACTCTTACCCATCATAATTATTTTACACCAACACCGTAAGTATGGTGCCTAGGAACTATTCATTACATAGAGCAACGGACTAATTAGAACATTTAAAACAGGAACTCAAAAGCCAAGGATTAGGTTTTTCCAAACATTTATTTTCTAAAACTCAGATTAATGGCCTTACTAAAAGCAAATCATAAATTGCCCACCTACACCGTCACTATTGGTGTGACAGTTAGGAAGTTAGGGTCAGCAACCTGCCCCGCTTCCCTGTCAGATCTTAATTAATTCTTGTCCAAGACAAGGGAAGGAAACATCTGCCAGGGAACAGTCTGGCATTTCCCTGTAGACCTACTCTCTCAGCATAAGGTTCTGGTGAAGGTAATCACACATACCCTTCTGCTGACGCTGCTGTGGAGGCGGAAACCTCAGTGAGAGCACAGAGAAGACATGTCTCTAACTACTGCATCAATTTGTCAAGTTAAATCTGTCAGCAATTTGGATTAATACCTTAGCATCCTGCTCAGCTTCCTGATTTTAACACTAGACTTTGAAAAAGTATTGACTAGTTAAGTGCAGACTACTCCAGACACTCAGGGCAGAAACTAACAGAAACAAAAAAACCCAAACCACACAAATCAAAATCCACACTCCCAAAGTGTAGGAGGAAGGAGGAGGAAAAGGGGAAGGAAAGCAAACAAAGCCTACAAAGCTTGTCTTCTTCAGCAGAGGGAGAAATGGAGTTTTGTAAAACCAAGTCTCAAAACCTACAGAAGCCAGTGTGTTATTTTGAACACGGAGCAGCGTATCAAAGATGGTGTGCCTAGTGTGAATTCATTGCTATTAGCCTGTAACACTGATGTGTACCTATACTACTGGTAACATGTACACATGTTCTTCAGGTACAGAATCCCCAGGATCTGGAAATTAAGACCATGCCCCCAGGTTAGGGAGAAAACATCATTCAGAATACTCACTAGACTTAGTAGGTCTCTAGGAACTGATGGCGTGAGAGAGGGTACGTGGACACCTTCTATACTGATGGTTTGGGGGAGCTGTTTTTGAGGATGAAACTGATGCAAGAACACTACTCCCTAAGGGAGTGATATTATTGAGGTCTACCTAATTCTTGGATAGCTGTTACACAGTGCCACTCCCAGCAGTTAAAGGAAGCTGGCTGGTAGCTGATGAGGTACCAGCCTGCTCTTCCTATGACGTTCACCTGATATGAGTTTATGAAAAGAGAAAAACACCATCCATGCCATCAGAGCTTCTCAGCTTTGCTAAAGGAAACCACCTGGGAAAGCATGCCTGCTCCTAACACAACTTAGAGCACCTAGAAAAGAACAGTTTGCATAATCTTCATTTGCATCTACTTCTGCAATATATGTTGTGCTCATCACTGGCAAATGAAAGCCCAGAAGTGGGACGATTGCCAAAAGACCGAGTAAAGTTTTCCTCTTCTCTGTAGTTCATGTGAAATCAGGTACATGAGTGGGTGGCAAAGAAACCTTAAATTCTGCTGCAAAACAAGGGGGAGACAAGCACTGGGTACTGGAGAATGACTGTCAAGAGCCATCACCACCAAACTTGCAGACAGGTACTGATATATACTAAATGCTGTACAGCAAGGGGAAATGGATTACTTAAACTGCACTCTCAGATCGTTTTGTCTTTAGGTACCTACATGGAAGCACTATTCAAATCAGCAAGTTTTACTTCTGAAGTGATGAAGAAAGGTCTGGGGTAAGCTCTTCCCGTAAGGGTATTGCCCACAGGCTAAAAATGAGGTGGGAAATGCTATTCCCACTCAGCTTCTTTCAGCCAAAGGGTCCACATTTCTTTCTGAGGCCCTGGGAAGAGGGCAAGAGATGGGTTAGGAATATATACATAGAGACAACACACCTCAAAGAGCATTTACAGGTCCCTGTCACCTTTTTTCAGATGTTTGCCTACATACACATACACCGTGGACACTTGTAAGTAGTAGCCAAAACCTGTAAAAGTGGAGGAGGACTCAGGAATCGGGTCTGCCATCATCAAGGTGCCACACACTGTGAAGAATCAAGTAAAGACACCACGTTCATTAAAAGGGCAATCTCAGCTGCAGTCAGCAGTCTGTGGACCTCAGCAGCTGACCAATTCCATACCAGAAGCCATTCCTGTGGCTTAGCTCTGGTTGAATAAGCCCTAATTAAGACAGCAAGTATTTTATAAGTGATTAAATTACACGTTCCCACACCTTTACTTTTCCGTAACTGGAACTGATAATCCTCTGATCTCTCTTTAGTCACCACAAAACAGATGAAGAGTCCTTGCAAGAAGCTGTTATTTAGTCAATATAACTCGACACAGCACCCCCAGCAGCCAAGCATACAAGCAAATCTCAAATGCAAACACATAGATATTAATGCCACAGCATGCATAATTAAGAAACTAATCAACCTCCAAATGAAATATTGCATCTCTTTGCTCCTCAAGATAACATCAAATGAGTACAATGAGATTAAATTCAAGAATAACCTCCTTAAAGGCAGCTGATTTTTCCCTTTTGTAGACTATTACAGACTTGCTTGCTCCTACTGTTCTAAGATAAAACCTGCCACAAAAAGCCTATTAGAGGAAGAGAGGGAACACACTAGTGAATATTTTAAGAGTCTTCCATTAAGGGCAGATCCAATCTCGCTGCAGAAAGAGGTCATTACTGGGGGTGGCTGGAGGGGGAGGGAGAGTGGGACAAGAAGTCAAATGTTTTTAAAGAACTAATTATAGTTGAACAAGAAAAAAATTCCACCACCAGCTTGGGGGTGGAATATCAGTATCTTCAGTAAATGAATCATTAATTAAACAGGAAGAAGTGACATCTTTGCTATTTTCTGGATAATCCATCGTTACACACAGTAAAGCTAAGATAAGTCATTAAGGCCTCTCTCTGTACTGTTTAAACATCTTTTTTTTGGACCTCTTGGTCAACTAAATTGTTTCTGGCAGACTCTTTCCTTGTATTAATGGATGGTCCTGATGGACAAATAGATCCATTCTACTCCTGAAGGTCAAAAGCCAAACAAAACACGATGTTCAGATGCTAAAACGAAGTTGAGTACCTGAAAAAAATCTAAGCAACCGTGCCATCAAAAAGTACATCCTCCAACTGCAACAAATACACTTTGAAATCTACTCTGAGAGACAGAAGCCATGCTGAAGCAGCGAGCAGAGAAAGTAAGTCTGACCAGATGAAGGGCAGTCCAGGGGAGCCAAAGCTGCAACGAGAAGTGTTACGTTCTTGAAAAGGGGCTGATGTGAGACAGACAGCACAGAGCAATGGCAGAAAATACAAGAGCCACGGTGGCTCACAGGAATGAACACAATATTCTATGCCCAAGCTTTCATCCTGGTAAATAACTACCCTAGCATTGTGGTCCTGGGCACTTGTTTCACTCCTGAAGGAAGGTCCTCTGTTCTATTGTACAACTTAACCATGTATTCTCCATAAAGAAATCCTCTAGGAAAAGCGGGAGTGGAGATGGGCTAGACTTTAAGGGATAACCAGCCTTACAGACACACATACTAGAATGTTCCTGTAGACAAATACATCAAAGCAACAGCAGAGAGGACCTTCCAAAGTACCTGACAAGGAGGCAGTAACCATGCTGTCCAAGGAAATCATTAGTTCTTCTGTCACCTCACTTCCTTCCACAGGAAACCATTATTCAGAACCTCCACTCCCAGTCCTACTGCATCTTTCATAAAGTAGACCTTGCAGAGGATGCTGTTCACAAACCATATGCAGCCAAGGCACACCCATTGGACACTCCTAGCTTTCACAGAATAGAATCCCAGAATTGTTTTGGCTGGAAAGGACCTTTAAAGGTCACCTAGTCCAACCTCCCCTGCAATGAGCAGGGACACGTTCTACTAGATCAGGTTGCTCAAAGCCCCATCCAACCTGACCTTGAATGTCTCCAGTAATGGGGCATCTACCACCTCTCTGAGCAACTTATTCCCATGTTTTACTACCCTCTTCGCAAAAAGTTTCTTCCTTACATCTAGACTAAATCTTCCCTCTTTGAGTTTGAAGCTGTTACCCTGTTACCCCTTGTCCTATCACAAGAGACCCTATTAAAAAGTTTGTCCCCATCTTTCCTTTAGGCCCTCTTTAAGTACTGAATAGGCTGCAATAAGGTCTTCCCAGAGTCTTCTCTTCTGCAGGCTGAACAACCCCAACTCTCTCACCCTATCCTTGTAGTAGAGATGCTCCAGCCCTTTGATGTTTTTTGGGGTCCTCTTCTGGATCTGCTCCAACAGGTCCATGTCTTTCCCATGCTGAGGACTCCAGAGCTGGACACAGTACTCCAGGTGGGGTCTCACAAGAGCAGAACAGAGGGGCAGAATCGTCTCCCTTGACCTATTGGTCAAGCTTCTTTTGATGCAGGCCAGTTGGCTTTCTGGGCTACGAGTGCACATTTTCAGCTCATATCCAGCTTTTCATCCACCATTATCCCCAAGTTCTCAGTGGAGCTATTCTCAAGTCCCACAGCCTGTCACTGGCAAGTCTGATAATGCCATCCTCTCCCCTCAAGCCTAGTTTAATGCCGAGCAAAGACCCTTTTGCCCCTTTCAGAAAGGTGAACCCCATCTGACGCCAGCAGATCCTCCTGAAACAGCCTCAGTCAAGGATGGGTCAAACACCCCTGGCTGTATCTTTTTGCTTTTTAAGCTAAATATTTGTAGCTCTAGCTTACAACTTGATAATCTGGAAATCTGAATGTCCTAGCCAAATTCTGTTGGAAACACTTCAGGACAGAGCAGTTACTTCAGTAGGACAAAATCCTGCTCATATTCTTTATCAAATATCAAATTATCCCAATTCAGCTGAAAGAATCTGAAATACACATTTGAAATACAGAATGGTCTTTATGAAAGATACATAATTTAGACTTAAGCAAACAATTAGCAGTAATGGGATGAGGGGAGGGAAAAAAACAAATCTGTTGTCACGCTCACTGTTTAAAGGAAATTACTTACTTTTTTAAAATTTAAGTTTCCATAGTCCTAACTTTCAGACAATAAAGTTCCTGCATACATTTATTCAATGGAGCTCTCTCAGGTTTCTGGTTTTGGTTACCCACACCTGCACATATAAATGGGAACCAAGTCACCCCTTTATGTTTTTGTCTTCTCTTGAGCTGATTTCAAACCCTAATGGTTTCTTCTTGAAATACAGATGAGACATTTCAGACAGTTTTCCAAGTAGCAGTGACAGCAATGCCAGAAACAGAAGAAAGACTCCCTGTTCCTCTCTGCTGTTCTCTAGACATCCCAGGATCAGGCTAAAAAAATTAAACAAGGCTTTATCCTTCCTTTTTGGGAAAAACACTCTGCATTTTTGTTTGGGAACAGAGGAAAGGCGTTTCCCTTGTCACCTTTTTTTGGAGGAGGAGTTGAAGATTATTACTGGCTAAGGGTTTTCAGCTTACCACGTTCAGTGACAAATGCCAACAATTCCACCTTTAAATAAACTGCTCGGTGAACAATTAACAAAAAGAAAACTCTATAGTGTAATAAGTCTCCTGCTGTGGCGCAGGAGATTGTGCAACACATGTTACAAGTGTGCAAGCAAGCAGAAACACTCATAAGAGGGCTGAGAAGACCATCATCATTAGCAAGTTAAAATATTCTTTCTATAGTCCATGACAAACTACAAGACCACAAGGCTACCTCAGAAAACAAGTCAAAACAAAACTACAAGAGAAAGAACAGGCAACCACTGCAAACTGTGGAAAAGGACAATTTCAATCAGCCAGATTTTGTCACAGGGTATGAGTGCAGACAAGAGGTGAGAGTTATCAAAATACTTGAGTTTAACAACTTGCTGCCTGAACCCTTGGGTTCCACAGAAGAAGAGCTCAGGGTAGCTCCATAATTGGAACTGGTACAATCACTGTCATGTGTTGGACAGGGTTTTTTTTTGATATGTGAACAGGGTTGATTTCAAAGCAAGCAAGCCACTGTTTCCAGTGCTGTATGGGAGTCACTGCTGGTACTTCAGTTAAACAAGGATTAGTCACAAAGTCCTGTTACAGGTCTGAACGCAGTTACTGCGGCTGAGATGGGGCAGAAGGAGCTGCTTTCAAATTGCACACAGCAATGGAGAACGTTACAGTGCCACTATCTGTAACAGGAACTAGAAGGAACTAATCATGAAAGCTGAACTAGCATAAAAACATGCTGGGTTGCGTTTTTAGTATTTTGGTTTGGGTTTTGGTTTTGTTTTTTTACTTCTGAAGAGTTCTAAACCACCAGTTTTGCTTGTACTTCTTTTTAGACATCTTTTACACGATGCTCTTCTAGACATTACTTTCACACACATACAGGCAACTTCACACTTCATCTTAGAAACATACCCATTTATGCAGACTTAACATTTATTAGCCAAGGAAGGAACAATTTCCAAAACCCATAAACAATGGTAATTGTAACTTCCATGGTGAAGCCACCCGTGTATTTGCTAAGGTAACACAGCATACTGGTTTCACAGGACAAACTGGACTTCACCAGACACGAATGAGTCACATTTCCCATGACAATACTTCTACTTTACTGCACACACAGCGACTCACAGAGTGGAAACACTGTCACAGGGATGCATGGTCAACACTTCCATTCTATAAGTAGAATAGCACGCTCTTATTAAGAGAGCTGAATTTGTTTTCTTGAATCTTTGTGTTCGTTAGTGCTCGTAGCGGTTTAGGGGGGAGGGGGTAGTTACAGCATGAAAATTTAACCATGGCAATTTGCCTTTCCTGCACTGAGCTGCAAAGACTGGAAAAGATAGGAATTAAAGCTCTGGGAATAGGTTCTGTAGTGTCCTCCTCATGCACGTTCAACAACTATATACAAAAGGTAACCTAAGTTGCCTCAGCTCCTGCACACCAACACAGGTGTTTTCACTACTATTTATCCATCCTGCCTATACCAAAGTCCCACAGTTTTCTGGAGGGAAAGAGTTTTCTACATGAGACAGGCTAGTATTTTTATAGAATCATAGAATTGTCTAGATTGGAAGGGACCTTTAAGACAATCTAGTCCAACCATCCACCTAACTCTGACATAAAACCATCACTAAACTATGTCTCTAAGCACTATGTCTACCCATCTTTTGAATACCTCCAGGGATGGTGCCTCAACCACTTCCCTGGGCAGCCCATTCCAATGCTTAATAACCCTTTCAGTGTAAATATTTTTCCTGATATCCAATCTAAACCTCCCCTGGAGCAACTTGAGGCCGTTTCCCCTTGTCCTTTCACCTGTGACTTGGGAGAAGAGACCAACCACTCCTTGCTACACGCTCTTTTCAGGTAGCTGTAGAGAGCAAGAAGGTCTCCCCTCAGCCTCATTTTCTCCAGGCTGAACAACTCCAGCTCCCTCAGCCACTCCTCACAATCAGTTCTGTGATTCCGTGGCTTGTGCTTCAGACTCCTCACCAGTTCCATTGCCCTTCTCTGGACCTGCTCCAGCACCTCAATGTCCTTTTTTGTAGTAGGGGGCCCATAACTGGACTTGGTACTCGAGGTGGGGCCTCACCAGTGCTGAGTATCATCACTCAACAGCTGTGTAGCAGCTTATCTTTCTTCCACTGAGAAACCATCCCAAGTGATTTCACACCACTGGATAAAAAAAATACAAACATCAGCGGTTTCTGTTAGCTGCTTCCTGTGCTTACCCACAGGACCTTGCTGCTCTGACACAACACAGCTGAAGGCATCAAACATACGGATTCACTAAGGTCACACTGGAATTAACTGACAAATCTGCAATTCACACAAATTCTCAGGATGCTTATTTAAGGAAGAAGAGCTGTAGGGTCATCTTCATACAGAAGCAGGCTTGGCAGTGATTAGAGAATCAGTGTCAAGAAAAGGGAACAAACTCCTCTACAAATGCAACTTACAGTTAACTAGAAGAACTATTTTTATATCTTAAATTCTGTGAAACCACATCTACAGCTCCTACGTCAACACAACTGGCGATCCACTTCCATCCTGAAACAGGCAGGCAGTACTCCACTTTAATTTCATTTATATATTTTTAATACCAGTTTTTTTAATTTTTTTTTCCTCTGGGAAATAGAAAAAGAAGAAAAAAAAAAGTTAGACTAAGTTCTAGCTTATAGGGGGGGTCGGGGGGAGAAAAACCATATAGACTAAAATATATAATATAGTGAAACAATTTCTATCCTATGCTTAAACATGCACGTTACACAGGCCTGACTACATTATGGCAAATTGTACATACATTTTGTTTACAGATCCCTGATGAAGCTACTGTGCAGATACAGTTTTAGTTTCTTAATAAGGACAACTAGTTCAAAGCAATATAGTTGGAATTTAGATGAAATCTAAAAAAACTCAGGCAAACCCTCTTGTTAAAACAGAAAGCTGGTATTTGTTCACAGCTTTTTAAATATTTTAAGCTAGAGAAATGAAAAACCACCCCAAGTTGTGCTTTAGAACACAGAGAGAGAGATCATCAGTGTTAAAACAGCAGTTTCTGAACCTGGAACACATACAAAATAAATGCAAGTACATCTGTGATTTGAGAAGCACTAGTCTTGATCATGAAAAAAAACCAAAACCAAACCCAGTTAGAGGGGACTACTTAGAAGGAATTCTACATTACTGCTTCCATTTCCATACATACTTTAATTACAAAGGCTCCAAATGCCAGCAAGCTAACAAACTCTTGGTCAACTGCAATGAGAAACACTATTTAAAATTATGAAGCAGAATAGCCATTGTTGCTACAGCATCTGGAAGCAACTCTGCATCAAATAGAAAAGAAAAATACACCACTCCTTTTTCATCAGAAATGAGAAATTCCATGTTCAGTGTATTTCAAGATGTTTATTTGGTTTTACCTGCCATAATTCATATTCATTTCTGTGCCATTATTGCCAGTGTTATTCTAATACCCATAGAGTTTTCAAGTAGCTATCACAGAATTGTTACAATTGGACAGGACCTCTGAAATCACCAAGCCCAACCATACACAAAACCACACCCCACTCCCTACCATCTCACTCACTAGAGCTGCCCTGAAGTGCCACATCTACTCATTTCTTAAATACCTCCAGGGATGGTGACTCCACCACCTCCCTGGGCAGGCTGTTCAGTGCCTGATCACTCTTTCAGTAAAGTAATCCTTCCTAAGATCCAGTCTAAATCTCCCCTGCCCCAACCTGAGATCATTTCCTCTGATCCTGCCATTATTCACTAGGGAGAATAGGCCACCACCCACCTCTCTACAACCTCCTTTCACGTAGGTCTAGAGGGCAATGAGGTTTCCCCTTGGCCTCCTCTTCCCCAAACTAAATATGCCCAGTTCCCTCAGCCTCTTCTTGTATGACTTGCTCTCTAGTCCCCTCAGGGCTTGGTGGCTCTCCTCTGGACATGCTCCAACACTTCAATGTCCAAGGGATCATCTGATTCCAACCCCCTACATTGGGCAGGAACACCTCTCACCAGATCAGGTTGCTCCAAGCCCTCTCCAACCTCTCCTTGAACCTCTCCAGGGATGGGGCAGCCACAGCTTCTCTGGTTAACCTGGGCCAGAGGTCTCATCACCTTCAGAGCAAAGCATTTCTTCCTGAGATCTCATCTAAGTCTTCTCTCTTTCAGTTTAAAACCATTCCCTCTTGTCCCATTGCTCTTTTCCCTGATTGAGAGTCCCTCCTCATCTCTCCTGGAGCCCTCTAGGGACTGAAAGTGGCTCTAAGGTCTTCTCAAAGCCTTCTCTTCTCCAGGCTGAACACCCCCAACTCTTCACAGGAGAGGAGCTCCAGTCCTCTGATGACCTTCTTTCACCCCAGGATACAATTGGGCAGCGTCTACTTAATTGCACTTAGGCTTTTAAAAAATTTTAGAAAGCATCAATTTAATTGGTGACAGCACTGATCTTCTTCACAGTAGTAAAAGAAGGGGAAAATAGCAACCTGAAGTGATTTTAGCTTATGCTCACACCATATATTACATAGTTAGGAAAATCAGTGTGGACATCAGACAGGGAACACCATGTCAACATGGCTAGAAACTGATGCTCACAGCATACCAAGGATGGCATCTGGAATCCTGACTACTGGTTTCAGTGCTGATTGTCATCGGTTCCTGACTACTGGTTTCAGTGCTGACTGTCATCACTTCCTTGTGATTACCCCAAGATTTAGTGAAGTCCCCTCATTTTTACAGACAGAAAACGAAACTATTTGAATATTACTAAATATGTCAAATTTAAGAGGGTGAGAGAAAAAAAAACTCCTGGTGTTATTGTAGGGACATTGACAAGTCATCTCTGTTAACATCTACTCTGTTCATTACCCCTTAGAATCCGGTCATCGCCCACCCCTCTGCTCTTCCACATGAAATGAAGGTGACTTTTTCTAACCTCAGCTGTTGGATATCAAACGACAGCCCATCAGAACACAATGAGAAGTCCTCGCCATTCCAAGCAGCAGCCACTCAATGCTTAATGAAATGGTGCCATCTTTGGCTCTGCATTTATTAGACAATCATTTTGATCTTAGAAACTACAAGGTACGAGCTCTTCAAAGCTGTAAATGAGGCAATAATGGAAAAGAAAGTAGCAAAGGGGATAAATATAACAATCTATTTTTTTGCTTACCTTCTGTCACAGTTTCTGCTGCTGGGGAGCAAATCAAGCATGCTTTATGTTTCACATCACTTGTGATCATACTGTTCTCTATGGGCCATATCAGCTTTGTCCTTAAAAACTTTCAAATGGTAAAAAAAAAAACCCTCTTAGCTTGTGTCAGTCCTCCTTCCTTGATGAAATCAAGGAAACACTTCATCCCCGGAAGTGTTTACCATCCCTGGAAGTGTTCAAGGCCAGGCTGGATGGGGCTTTGAGCAACCTGCTCTGGTGGGAGGTGTCCCTGCCTATGGCAGGGGGGTTGGAACTCCATGATCTTTAAGGTCCCTTCCACCTCTAACCATTCTGTGATTCTTACAGTGAGGAGCCTAGAACTGAACACAGCACTCGAGGTGAGGCCTCACCAGTGATATATACTTATATATATATACACACACATACAGAAAAATATATAGCAAACAAAAAACCCAAGTGCTGATACACTTAGCTCAGTGTTTCAAACGACAGCCTAAAATTAGCAACCTGCATTCCTGCTCAGAGGAACAGTTGACTGTTCCTCTATCCAAGAGCTATAATGTCAAAACAGCACAAGACCCATACAGAAGCTATGCATCAGCCTCCATCTTCAGCAGCTAACGGTTACTTAAATTGTATAATTCTTTAAGGCTTTTCAGACATTAAGCCACAAATATCACAGGCAGAATGTAACATTAAGTACACCTATCTGCTTTTCTTCTTTTAAGTGTAAAAATAGTTACATTGAGTCACTTTTTTCCCTTCTTTGTGCATAATTGGCTTCATTGCTTCCTCTTGACTGCTTTCATATCCCCAGTATCTTGTGCAGGTAGCTCTTTAAAAGAGCAGCTATGAGCTCTATCTACCAAGGCAGCTACTGCTGAGACGCTGCTGATGAATGAGCTGGGGAAGAGTGAGCTGCCAAGGGTTATGCAGAACTCTCTTCTCCTCAGGAAGCGCCTCTGTGCCCCTTTTCTTCTGTCACTTTATATCTGTGGCAAACCCAGGTAAGGTACAACACCAAAGTGGTGCTGTGATCTTTGTCTCTCTCAGTGGAAAGTAAGTGGAAAGCAAGTAAAAGCAGCTGCTTCTAATTACTGCTTATGAATTACTTTTCAGGACATTATTTACTGAAGAACAAAAAACCTTCTTAGAAATGGACAGACAAGGAGCAGGGCAGTGTTTGAGCTGCTGATGTTTTCTTAACACAAAAAAGTTACAGATTCCAGAGTAGGAAACCAAAAGCCACTTGTGTGCCTGGAAAGCAAAAAGGAATGGGTGCAGATAGAATGAGGAAGTGAGTTTTATTTTGAGCGAGACATGCATGCATAGAAACCCATCTGGGAAAACTGTAATGATTCAGAGCTCTCTATTACATGCAGCAATGCTACTTTAGAAAAGCAGTCATTCCCCCAGACCTTTCATGGTATATGAAGATATGCCAGCAAAAACATAATGTATAAAGCTAAAAAATACATTTGTTGGAATTTTTTTAAGCCCTGTCAAAGTTTGTATTCAAACATAACTGGTTTTGGCTGGGATAGACTGGATTTTCTTCAGTACTTGGAAGTATTGGTATAGTGCTGCGTTTTGGATTTGTGACCAGTGCTGATAACACAGGCATGGTTTAGTTACTGCTGAGCAGCACCTACACAGAGTCAAGGTCTTCTCTGCTTTTCACTCCACCCCACCAGTAAGCAGGCTGGGGGTGCACAAGAAGCTGGGAGGAGACACAGCCAGGACAGCTGAGCCCAACTGACCAAAGAGATATTCCATGCCATACGATGTCATGCTCAGTATATAAAGGTGGGGGAAGGAGGAATGGGAGGATGTTTAGAGTGATGGCATTTTGTCTTCCCAATTAAACCACTATGTGTGACGGAGCCCTGCTTTTCCTGGAGATGCTGAACACCTGCCTACCAATGGGAAGCAGTGAATGAATTCCTTGTTTTGCTTTGCTTGTGTGTGCAGCTTTTGCTCTATCCATTAAATTGTCTTTATCCCAGCCCATAAGTTTCTACAATTTTACACTTTACATTTTTAACCCAATTCTCTCCCCCACCCCACTGTGGAGGGAGTGAGCAAGCAGCTGTGTGGGGCTTAGTTGCCATAAAACTGTGGTTTAAATGGTCTCTTAAAATATCTCTCAAAGAAAACCAAAAGAACCCCACATTCACACATTTCAACTGAGACCTATCTACCATGTTAGTAAGGGCTAGTACTGAAAGACTGTGCAACAACCTGGCTTTTTTTCACTTATTGTTAGAAGAATGGAAGGAATTCTAAGGATTAAAACTTGACTTACTGAAACTGGGGAAGTGAGGATGTTGTCTCATTACATGTATGTTAAAAGCAACTTAATGTTTACAGAAAGTAATTTCTTCAATAAAGTAGTAGTAAGAGAAATCCCAAAACATCCTGTTTATTTAGAGGTGCTTTTATAAAGTCTTCTTGTAATAACTCATACCCCTCTATGTTACTACAAAGTATAATAGAAGGCATAGAATCAAATCAAAGAATCATAGAATGGTCCAGGCCAGAAGGGACCTCTAGGGTCATCTAGTCCAACCTCCCCACAGTCAGCAGGGACACCCTCAACTACACAAGGTTGCTCAGGGCCTTGTCCAGCCTCACCTGAATATTTCTAGGGAAGGGGCCTCAACTACCTCCTTGGGCAACCTGCTCCAGTGGTCCACCACCCTCAGAGTAAACAGCCTATTCCTAAGATCCAATCTAAATCTGCTCTTCTGCAGCTTGAAAACATCGCCTCTCGTCTTGTCACTGCTGGCATAAAGTATCAGTGTTTAGGAAAACTACCATTTCTTATTCAGTCCATCTATGAATATTTTTTGTTCTCACTACTGTGCCACCTCCACCATCAATTCCTTAGATGTTGACCCTTAACTATTGGTTGGTTTTTTTTTTGGGGGGGAGGGGGGTTGTTCTCCATAGCCTGAACACACAAGCTTCATTTAAGAGGAAGTGCTTTGTATATTAACCTAGTCACTCACTAAGGCGCTTGAAGAGTAAATCAATTGCTTGCAACTATGCATCTCAACACAGATCAATCCAAAGTGCCCGAGCAAACTCATGTTATCATACCCAAATGCAGAGTCCCTTCATCTCGGAAGAAGGGTCATATCCACAAAGCAGAAGAACATACTTTTATAAGCAGTGGTTCCTAAAGAGAAGCCAGTATGCAGGGGAATGATCTGACTCTTAGAGCAGAGTATCTGAACAGTCACACAGATGAGTAATATTCAGCAAAAGTGTTCCCTAATGAAAACACAGTTACTTTAATTAGTACTTTTATGAGGGTTCACAGTTATGGTACAGCACAACTGAAGAGTAAAAGCAAAGAGTCAATGAAACTTGCCATGCCCACCATGCCTGAAAAACCATGAGACATACCTGATGACTGCTTTTTGCAGCAGAGTTGGTCTGAGCTGTACTTGAAGAAAGGGAATCAAAAAAGGCTTGGTCAGCTAATGAGTTACCGCAGCTAATTCCGTCTTTTGCACCTTCGGTTATAATCTGCAATGAAAAGAGTCACAGAAGATTTTTCATGCTTCCAATAATCAAATTATACTGTTCATCATATATAATTATCCTAACATTCGTGTCACTAGAGTTTAAGAGGGCTGCATATTCCCTTTTTGAATTCGAATTCAATAGACCCTTTTACCAAAAACTGATGTGATAACCTGGAGAATTTACTTCCACAACAGAAGAAATTTATCCTGCATTAGAACAGTGCAACATGTAAGACTGTTGTGGCAGTGGACACCTATCTATAAATTCCTTAAGGATTAACAAGGGTGTTAACATGGCTGCTTGGAGACTGGGAACTCAATACTCAAGAGTATCAGTTTGGGACAGCAAGTTTGGAAAGCCAAAAGCTACTAGACCATGAGCAAACCAGCTGAAGACAGAGGGGATAAAAAAACCCAAAACAAAGTCACTTGAGCCAGCATTGTGTGTGTGTGTCCTGTTTCATTATTTATTATTTTTTAATAAACACAGCACTGGTAAAGGAAGGGAGGCACACGCCTTAAGAGGAAGCTGCTGAAATTACACCCAGAATCTTCATCTAACTGGCAACCTGCAAACAGATATTGTACCCTCCAGCCCCAGAAATGGGGTTCCATTCCAGACATTTATCGGCGTGTGGCAAATTAGCCACAGCAACACCTGTGTAAACTTGCATTACTCATTTCACTTCCGTGTCTGTGTTTTCAGACAGGAAAACAAAACAACCATGGGATCATTAGGTCCCCAAAACCAGGAGCAGACTCAAAATAGCTCATGTTCTGCAGATCACCATATATACAGATCTATATGATATATAGATATAGATAACCTCCTGTTGCATTTCTGTGGCAAGCGCTAAGAAGCAGGGTAGCTTTGGATGACATGTTTGCACTGGTCTCCAAAGCCAGCTACAGTTGCTGCAATAAGATTACATATTCCAGGCTTCAACACTGGAAGCTTTATGTTTGTGTCAGCAAACCAGAGGATGACCTCTCCAGCAGTTCTGCTTTCTTAGCACAGAGCGGTGTAGTCACTTACCTCAACGTAATCTGTTGGAACAAGTCCCCTCTCACCTTGACTGTTTTTCCCTTCTAACCAGCCTCCACCAACATCCTAGAAGAAGCAGTAACAGAAATAGTTTTGCTAGATAAATCCCACAGCGTGCTCTAAACTGCTCCGGAGGAAGCAGTGTCTTTGCTGTCAAATGCAACGTTCAAAATACAGTTATGACTAAGACCAGAAACAAACTCACTTAAATCTGCTGAAGCAGCAGATACTAATTTAAACAGAACAGGCTGTGCTTGTTTCACACAGTTGTTGTGGACTTTAGATTTAACAAGCGTGAGCTGGAAAGAGGTTGACTTTCAGCTCTTGCGATCATTTATGGAGCTAGAGTCAATTGCCTGGATACAGACTGCATCACAACTATCACAGCTACTAGTATGCCACTTCCAAAGCACTAATTTTAATCAACAGATCATTAAAAAGAAACAAGACTCAAGGAATTAAGCTACTGGTAGTATCTGTAAAATTTCTGCTTTGCTTATAGAAGGCGCGGAGGTGTGTGGTGAGTGAAAAGTGTAACCCATAAAGATATCATGGATAATCTCAGATTAAGAGAGGCACATACCATGTGTGATCTGGGGACATTCATTCTAGTTTACATTTTATTTCAGAGCAGGTCTCACGCTACTAGTTTGGAAAGAAGTAACACTGTTCAGCTCTGATCTCAGTGGAACATCCTGTTATTGTTTGGGCTTTGTTTTGTTGGTATTTTTTTTTCCAAACACATACTCTATAAACACTAAGAAACCTTTGCAGTTAAGCAAAGTCAGTTCCAGGACATTATCTGGAATAAGCCAGTTTTGTTTTCAATCAAGCTGTTCTTTGAACATGTGGATACACATCAGGCCACCTCACAGCTGAAATTTGGAACTACATATGCTAGACAGCCATTATTGAACTTCAGGTTTTCTTGATTTGCTTCTTAATGGATGTATTTGTGTATTGGAAGTTTGGTTCTTTCACATGGAAATTTTACATAATCCTGCACATAGTAAGGAGAAATCTGCTTAAGTCAAGATTTTAAACAGTAAAGATCAATCAGTTATTGAAATAACAGCCATTTTTCTCATGTTCCTAAAAGCTTACTCTCAAGAACACAGAAACAGGTAGACATCTCAGGTTGTAGATTCAACTAATTTGGTTAAACTGCAAGAACACTGTCATCTTGAACCAGAAGTCACATTCACACCACTGCACTTAAGAGCAATCATCAATGGACTCTCATGACTTGCGCTATTGCTGTCTTAACTTACCATACCAAAAAAGATCAGGAGCCTTTGTGGCAATCTATCTCACAGTATAATCACAGACAGCAAAAAATAATGTTTTCATTGGTTTTAAGCATATTGCTTTAAGACACAGATGTCTTGGTCAGCAAGAATTAACTTGAAAGTGGAAAGCTGTTTATTTAGTCCTACTTGTGTGAAACGGCATTAAACTCCTGAACTGATTTAAAATGTTGCCTCTGCCACAGCATCACGTATTATCGAGGAGGATGCTGGCTCTATTGAATATCCATTTCAAATACTGAAGGTCAGTAGAACTAAAAATTACCAGGATTACACCTTACTTGGCTCTGCATTCTGCAGAACCCATGTTTCCTGCACCACCAGAGAAATAAAACCTGGCACCAAGATCAGGTGGCTTTGGCTTGCGTGTGTTTTAAAAGGAAAGTCTAGTCACTCAACCATATCACTACACAAAAATCAAAAGCACAATCAACTAAGATTTGTAATTCTTACCCTTAATAACAAGGTAAAGGGCAATAAAAGCACACTCAAAATCAAATGTCAATGTACAGAAAATTAAATGTATTAAGAACTCCTTGGTAGCACTACTCTTGCCCAGTACTGTGTCCATTTTGCTTTAATTATGAAAGTATTTAGTAACAAATTTTAACAATTTAGTAACAAATTTTGTCACAAGTTCTTTGAACAAACTTAGAATGTTGAAGTCATTGATTAAGAAATGCAANAGCAAAGCTGAGCAAATTCCTAAGTGTGTAGGCACAACCTGAGATGGCCCCTGTGCTCCAAAACTGCTCATGACATTTATTTCCACAAAGCTATTAGAAAATTCCTTGTTTATTCACCAGTTTATTCACTAATTCTTCAAGGGAGGGTTGCCAGGGCTCTCAGGTGTCACCTGGCACCTTTTTTTCTTCCATCAGCTAGAAGTAGGTCAGGAAAAGTGCACTGAAGCCTTGATTCCATCTCAGTTTTCTTACCGGGTTGGTAATTACGATGATCTCCCCTTCGCTGACGGTCAGCTCATTGTTTCCAGGCTCAGCAGCAAAATCATACATAACACGAGCCTGTATGTGAAAAAGAATATCACAGTGAGCCTTCCAGCNNNTGTCAAAGTCCTATCAGCACAACGTACTCTGAAGTAGCAGAAATAGTAAGTGGGGTAAGGCTGGATGTAGAAAGAGCAGCTCAGCATGTGGGAAGGTAACATCTCCTAAACCTGAACTCCAAACAGAACACTAATGTGAACTTCACAAGAGGAAAATTTCCTGTAGAGCTTGTTAAAGGTGATCATTATTTTCCAGGAGGATTCACATGGTTTAAGACTGACTGTTCTCTGCTATGACCAGAATTATCTGTACAACTTTTTCCAGGGGAAGAAGAAAAAGCTTCTAACTTTAGCAAACAATCCAATTATTTTTTAATTTTTTTTTTTCTACAAGACACATTCCAATTCCAATTTGGGTAAAGGGCACTGCTTCATAGAGTGAGCAATTCAGAAGGAGAGAAACAACTAATTGCAGCTGTAAATAACCACTGCTGCACACAAAACCCAGTATGTAAAATGATGTTTCAAGGCTCTCTGCATACAGGATGAACTATGCAAACGCACAGACTGAGAGTAGGCCTGTTGCATACTGGCACAAGGGGGGAAGCAAAACCAAAACCAACCTAATTTTTAGCTTTCTAAAGCAGTTTTTCAAATGGCATGTTAGATAAACTTTAAACCTGATCACAATAAAACCTTTTTCTAAGCTTCCCATCCCTTGAAAGAAAACTCATCGCGCTACTAGCACTTATAAAACTTTACTATTTACACCCTAACTCTTTATCTTAGCCAAGTGCCCTAGAAATAACTAATACATTATTTAATCTAATTGATGCCAATGCTGAAGTCCCAGCAAAAGGAAAAGCCACGCTGCAGATCAGGCTATGGTCTTAGCTGTACCAGTAAGACCTGCTTTAGTTACCTCAGCTCATGCAGAGGTGGGCTTTGTTCCTGCAGGTTAAAAAGTAAATCCAAGAAAATAAAGTTTATATTAGTGTCACTAATAACATCAGGCACTGTATACAGCAATGAAGTCCATGTACTTGAAGGTCAAGGGGCAGACAAAAAATAAAGAACAACAACAAAAAAGCCCTAACTGTTTCTGCCATAAAGATGACAGTAAAGCCACAATTTCTGTTGAAAGCAAGTTAGGTGAGAGGAAAAAAGACCAAACACTTCAAGTCAGACATTCACCATCAAGCCTTGCCTGTCTTAAAATTGCAGGTTGGTATGGTCCCCACCTAGACATACCTTCTTCTTACATAAACCCAGAAAACAACACAGCTTCCCTCCCCACCTTTTAATTTCATGAGTATCATGTGGAAATCCGGAGATAACTTACTTCAGCATAAATAAAAACAGAGCTGAGAAAAAATGCCTATGTTGTAGTTCAGCTGGGAAAGCTAATCCTGAACCATGTGCACAACAAATCAAACACTTTGTCTTCTCCTCTAGAGAAGCACAACATTACAGAGAACCATGTGTCCCGAGCACTCCGAATGCTTCCTTGCCTGAAAGCTTTTCCCTTAGACCTGAGGTTTTCAGCACTTCAGATTACACTGAAGTAAGTGTAAACCAAGTGAAAACCAAGATGAAGAGAAGACTGTTTCCAAGAATAACACAGACTGCTTTCCTTCCAGCAGAAAAGCCAGGTCTCTGTGCAAATACAAGAATAAACTGCCTTACATTCCTTAGAAAGCAAATTGAAGAGAAGCAGCATACCTTTTGAAATTAAAGAACATTTTAATTAGGGGTGTGTAAACACCACCCTCCAGGCCTCTCCCCTCAGCAGCATTAGATGAAGGTGTTGAACAAGTCCTTTTTACAGCAGGTTACCAATACTGACCCAGTTCCTGCAAGTCAATTTACCAGTGCTCAGATGCAAGGCATATGAACCGTGGGGAATGCAGTAGTATTATGGTAGTACACCATAATATGAAGTTCTTGCTTTTATTCACAGGAATTATGAGAGTTCACCAGCACAAGGGCAGATTTCACCAGCCTTTAGGAAAACTGGCAAAACATCCCACAGTAATGACTAGACTGGAAACCTAAGATATATTTGTATAGAAGGAGACAACAGATGCAAAGACTAGGTTCTCCAGATGTGGCCAGGAAATTAAGTTATTAGGAAAAATCTGGAAGTATTCAGCTTGCAGAGAATGAAAGATCAAGAGAGATGCATTGAGTTTAATAAAGTCATTGTGCCAAAGTCTGTCTATTCACCCACTCGGATGCCTGTTTCAAAAAGTTGTGGGAAAAGTAGAAGAGAAGTAGAAGAAAAAAAAAAATCAAAATCACAAATCCACTCAATTTTTGCCTTACTGCAAATTAAGAAATTGAAAATAAATAAGTAAAAAAAAATTCACAATACTACAGAAGTGGATTATTACAGAGCATTAAGCATTTGAAGTACATCTGTAACCTGATCTATATATTGATGTCTCAAATACATTGCCCAGATTTTCTTGTTGGAACTCTCCATTTCACTTACATTTCTGGGCTCATCTGCCTAGCCTGGGAATGAACTCTCTAAGAGCTCCCCACAAATAAGCTTTAATGCTACCCTCCTACTATTGAGATGTAATGGAAAAAAATTGTATAAACTCAACCAATTCCACAGGAAGTGAAACTAAGTGACTAAATGTTTTCCCTCAATTTAGTAAGCGCATTGTTAAAAATGGAAAACCCTCCAGCCTTTCCTTAGGCAGCGGCATCAGCTCCAGCCCTATTTAAATTTTTGAGAATCAATTCCAAAAAATACTATAAAAAAGAAAGTGGTTTGGTTTTGCAGTAAGGTTTTTCTTACTTACTGGCCACAAATATTAGATACAAGACACGGTTACAATTTAGAGTTAGACCTTTGCCACTACGCAAAATAGCAGAGGGCACTGAGAGAAGAAAGCACCTGAGCAAGGAAAGGATTTTAGCTCCTGGGCACTGCACTGCATGCATCAAATAGTAGGTCTAAGCTTACAGACATTTTGGGTATTTGTCACCAACAAATTCCAGATATCAGGGAATGAACACCACCAAACCACAAAACAGAGGTTTGAAACAAACAACCAAACCAAACAACCAAACAGAACCAAGCCCCTAAACAAAACAAACCCAACCCAAGACTTGTCACAGTAACTCTTGTGCTTCGTATTTACTTCTGATCATATGTAAAGGGGACAAACAACGCAAGAACTACAGGAACTTCAGAGATTCAAACATTTCATTAGTGGAATAAAAGTTGTTGCTCCATTAACAGAATACTGCAAACATGCAAAACTACTCAGAATTGTTAATCTATCAGCTGTAAGAAAAATAGTTTCTTTTAGTGGCTGCACGTATTTCTCCCCTCTCTCCTGCTCCCAAGACACAACTGGTTCTGGATTCTGAATTTGTTTTGTCAGATCCTTTAGACGGGTTTCACTGACCAGAAAGCAGACCTGGTCATTGTACTGGACTCTTGTGTGCCTTTGCTGGGGTGGCAGCGGAGCTTCCCTCACCTCCACTGGGAGTCTGGAACTGGTGCGTACTGCAGCTTCTCTGCAATGAGAGGGAGGCGGCAGTGTTCTCTACAAGCCGAGGATGGGGCCAACCATTAAGTATTCCTCCTTATTAAAGGCAAATGAGCTTAGCAGCAGGATGAGTATAGTAATTGAGACTGCAATAAGGAGAAGAAAATAGGAAGTAAAGCAGTAGTTCTCAGATACATCAGCATTCTTTAGAACTGGTTCTAGTTATCCATCTGGGCTCAGGCCTCCCAGTTTACAGATGGACTGACTTATTATAGTGTGAAGCCTCTCAACTTCTAGAAATTCTGAGCACTGCAGTCAACCAGTATTGCTACAGAATTGTAACAGTCATTGTGCCAAAGCATGTTAAACCACAAAAGATTCCTCACATTGAAAAGCAGTATCTAGATTAGCAAAAGTATTATTCCTCTGCAGACCTAGAGCAGACTTTGCTTTTCTCCATTACTTGTTTCTGTCTGAGCAGCACCTCCCTCTTCCCAAAATATTATAAACCAAGAGAAAATAAAAAAATAACCAAGAGCATTTGCCAACATATTTCTGCAAAAAGACTTAAGACCATGCAATTATACCTGTCAGTGTATGAAGGCTCTTAGCATAAATTAAATGGGAAGGAAGTTGGCTAGCAAAAGACATTAAAATACAATTCCAGTGAAAAATTCCAATGCCATTCCATTATCGCTATGCTAAGTTGCTAGAGGAGTATCCAAGATCTCCACAGACATTCTGATGGACTGGTTCTTCTGTATTTCCCCCAGAATCTTGAAAGAGGTGATAAAGCAATAGGAGCACCTATTTCTCATAAGAAGAATCTTTCTGCCTTTTCTAAGATGTTTCACTCTCGAAGAGGTAGGTTCAGATGGAAAAGCAACATACCCCCAAATCCTGACAATCCCAGTGTGCACAGGCATACACTTGCACACCTTACAGTTCACCTGTAGTGGGCTACATCCTTCATGGAGAAGTAGGATTTCTAGCCATGGGCTACCAGCACAAAGTGCTCACAGCAGCTCTTACAATAGATTCCCTGTCTAAGCCTGTCACTAAGAATGATTAGCGACCTACACAAACAAAAACCAGTAATCACTCTAAGTTCACGCTTCTGAAGCACAATGTCATTGTGATGCAGGACTTCCTGATGGAAATGCAGCCTTACAATGAAAGTATGCCTTAGAGCATTAAAAATCGAGAAGCCACTCAAAAACTGGGCACACCTTTGAATACACTTTCCTTAAGGACAGAACTTCATTGTATTAGAAAGAGCTCTGGTGTGATGCCATAGATTCATCTCTTTCAGCCATGTGTTAAAGTTTGGGAAACTTGTACCACAACTGCTTGTCTTGGACAGCTGGCAGGGGCAGATAGCACAAAGGAAATACCCGTGAAAGGTTCCTAGCATGAAATTCCCATAATAAATGCACACCTTCCTTTCAGCAGCTTGCAGTTCAGCAGTTCAACGCTTCAGCCATCTAACAGTGCCCTTTCCAGGGGACAGGGATTCACAGGTGTAACTTGCTGTCTCAGAAAGACAACTGCTGTATCACGGCAGTAAGGACGACAACACTTTCCAGCTCTGCCTCCAGTTTCCTGCCCTACCGTAGGAGGCAGCAGTGCCCAGATTTCAGGGGAAGAGAACCAAATTCTGTACTTCTGTTTTGGAAGGTAAAGGGGGCAAATAAAATCTTTTCAAAGAAATCTGCATCCCACTAGAACTGTAAACCATAATTTGGGAAGTCTTAAAAAAAAAAATAATAAATTAATCCTCAGCATCACCTTTTTTCTTTTGACCTAGGGCTGTTCTTCACAAGTCAAGTCCTTAAATTTTAAGCAGCCTTGACAGTTAGCAGATTGGAACTTTTCTTCCAGGACAGCAGCTTAAACTGTGAGCTGGAACGAACAACAAAGTGCTTTCAGTAACCTCAAATAACTCCAGTAACGTTTTTGTTTTGAATGAACTTCAGGAGGGTTTGCTACCAGACCTGCGCCAGTCGGTACGACTGTTCTTCAGTAGCTCTAGTGAGCACAAGCCTTCGAAACCAGCCGCCTGTGAAACACTGATAAGCAGAATGTTGATCACACCTGGGAGCACAGCACAGAACAGCAGAATGTGTTTCTGTCTTCTCAGACTTGCTTTTTATTCATTCTTTATTGCAAGTTTTTTAGATGTTTGTTTTTTTCTTTTTTTTTTTTGGTTGTATTTTTAGGGCAGGAGGGTTTTTTGTACTTTGGTTTTTCATCGTTTTTTTTTTTCAGAACTGCTTTCCCACCAATTTTGGTTTTAGAAATAAAATATTCATTCTAGAGGACAGTTCTAAGACAACAAAATAGAAACAGCATGCCTGGGATACAGGACTGAAAAACTGAGGAAGCAGAAAGAAGCTAATAAAGACAAAAATCTAGCTCCATGTGCTTGTTGTGGCTGGGATAAAGCTGATTTTCTTCACTGTAGCTGGTGTGGGACTATGTTTTGGACTTGTGACCACAGTGTTGATAATATGGATATGTTTGTTATCGCTGAGTGGTGCTTATGCAGAGTCAAGGCCTTTTCTGCTCCTCACACTGCCCCACCAGCGAGAAGGCTGGGGCTAACAAGAAGTTGGGAGGGGACACAGCTAGGACATCTGACCCCAACTGACCAGAGGGATATTCCATGCCATATGATGTCATGCTCATCCTGTGAAGTTGGGGGGAGAAGAAGGAAGAGAGGGGACAGTGTTTGTCTTCCCAAGCAACCATTACCTGTTATGGACCCCTGCTTCCCTGGGGATGGCTGAACACCTACCTGCCTGCCAACAGGAAGCAGTGAATGAATTCCCTTTTTCGCTTTGCTTGTGTGCACGGCTTTTGCTTTACCTATTACACTGTCTTTATCTCAACCCATGAATTCTTTCACTTTTACTCTTCTGATTCTCTCCCCCATCCCAACCAGGGGTAATTAATGCATGCTGTTTAGTTGCCAGCTAGGATTAAACCACAAATCGTTTTTCGCACCCAACACGGGGCTCAAAGGGGTTTGAGGTAACGACAGATTGGATTGGAATGTGCTAGATCAAACTTATAGCTGTCACTGCAGTTTAGCTATTAGACAGCCTTCCACATTTGCCATGGGGCTTGCTTGTCTCACTGTGTGTTAGAGTCTAGTGCTCATTTCTGGCTGCTTTTTGCTTTTGCTACTTATCCCTTTACTATGCCTGGGAACATTGTGATACCAGCACTGGCCATGTGGCTGGGCTGGCAGATGGCCAGGGCATTGCTGCTGTTTCTGAGCTACTGTACTAGACAGGTTGGAACTCCAGTGTGAACTCAAGTGGAAGGGACTGTGACCTGTGGATGAGCCCACGTGGAAGCAGGACACCCCAAAGAGTTTTTGGTCACGGATAAGTCCACATATATAGATCTATCCTATATAGAATAGGTATATCTTGAGGCATTTGTGGCTGTGGATATGTCTGTGCCATAGCAGGAATACCTCCTGTTGTGGTATCCTCCACAATCCTGGATGGTAGACCAAGAATAAGTTCATACTTGGAGAAGATACAGCTTGAAGCATCAGCAGCTGTGCATGAGGCCATGCTGGAGCACCTCAAAGCGTATGGCCATAGATAAGCCCATGATAGAGCAGGTACACCCCTGGAGGGACTGCAGCCATGGGTAAGCCATGTAGGAACAGGGTGACTCCTGAAGGGACCAGGGCTGTGGGTAAGGCCACACTGGAGCAGGTATATCTCCAAAGGTGGTGTTGTCCATGGATAAAGCCATGCTGGAACCAGCTGCACCCCAAGTGACCGTGGTTGTGGGCAAGTCTACGCTGCAGCAGGTATCCTTTTCCTCTTCCAATTCTCTCCCCCATCCCAGCCATGGGGAGTGAGTGACTGGCTGTGGGATGCTTAGTTTCCAGCTGGGGTTAAACCACAACTGCAAATACATCGGTTCAGAAATGAGCAGTATCTTTTGATTACATCCAAAATAACGGTTCAAAATGAAGCATTTAATCTAAAAAGTGGGAATACTCTGCAAACAAAAGGCAATTAACTTGGGATGATTTTTCCATCTTCTGTTCTGTACCGTTTGATTTTTCACAACAATTTGCCCTGTGATTACTGTCTAATATTGTTTTTGAGGTAGTTTAGCGCTTAGAACTGTGAGACATCTGACTTGTTATCAGCTGAAGAGTCAGCATCGAACCCCTAGTTGACCTCATTGCACCAGCAAAGCTACAAAACCCATGTAGGGTACACAAGGCTCTTAATGACAGTTTAACCACTGTTTCATTTCGCCATATATAAGCAGACTGCTTAAGTCACCGTGTTTTCATCAATGCATCTTTGAAAAGAACTCTCAGCAAGTCCAAACTCACACAAAGTCCCAATGTTGATGTTACTGAGAGCATTGCGAGAAGTTTAAAACACCAGGTGTCCAGAGAGCTCAGAAAAACAGGAAGAAAAATGTTTCAGAAAAATAGGGAGGAGGCCCCCACCTTTTTCGCACTTGAGAGCACTGAGGACACTACCTTTTTTCCAGTGGTGGCTATCATTTAGATAAATTTAACCTTTCCCCCATCCTTTATCCCAAAAGCTCAGAAAAAGCCATTAAGTACTCCAAGAATGAAGAGATTCTCACTGCAGCAGCTGCAACACCTGGGGCTATGATCTGACCAAAAACCATGCACCTCTTCATTTCAGCCCCTCTCTCACAACTGTATCATACTCCTAAGTATGTATTTGGAAACTCTATGCAGAAATATCAAGTACCTCTTCAAGTGCCTGGAAGGGCAGCTACCTTCTGTCCTGCCTACAGTAAAGATGTCTCTAACCATGCTCCTCTCACTGGAGGTCCTAAGAGACAAGAAGCAAACAAACAACTGAAGATGGAAGCGTAAGAGGACACTAGGGACACCGTTTCCTCAAAAAGACTTCTACAGAAGCCTTACCTTAGGAATTCAAGACATTATTAATTATTCTGGAAACTGCCAATTGAAGTGATAAAGATTCAGGACAAAGGAGAAAAAGACCAA
The DNA here is from genome assembly GCA_013400555.1 of Jacana jacana. Lineage (NCBI taxonomy): Eukaryota > Metazoa > Chordata > Aves > Charadriiformes > Jacanidae > Jacana > Jacana jacana. The sequence continues at coordinate 51,121 of VZTM01013322.1, forward strand.
ATGTTTATCTTTTTAACTAATACACAACAAATGAAACAATACATTGCTTGTACAGTGCCAGGCATCGCTGTTCTTGTGGATGTGCTCAACACCATCTGCCTAGAAAAAACACCCAAAACTTACCAGCCTGAAGAAACTGTCAAATTGGTTTTATACTACCATTCTATTAAATAATTAGTGAAACAATTAGTAAAAGTTAAAATTCACTCTCACAGTAGTATTCAATTTCTTTTCTAACACAATTTGCTTTTGCTGTCAGCAGCATCAGAATTAAAACAAACTCATCCAAACAGTGAAACTAAGCTCAGCCCAGAGCTCCACATCTGGACTAAGAGAGGTTCCAAGTTCTCTCACCAGCTGTAACTGCTAGATCCTCACGTTACTCTAACAATTCACACTAAATCTGTCTCCTGACATGCTGGCACACTTTATTCTGAGCAATTTTTAAACTCTAAAATAAGTTCAATAGCCTGCAACTAGTCTTTTGGAGTCAACACCACTGACTAAATATGGTAGAAGCAAATGAAATACAGATAAAAAGCTAAGAAACAGACTTGCATCATTGTCTCCTCTGTCTACAAGCATGTTTTATTAGCAGGAGAGAAGAACAGGGAGCCCCTCTTCAGCCCCAGAAGCTGCATGTGCCTACAATGCTTCAGGCAGGTATTTAATTAAGTGTTCACACTGGGCTAAAAGGCCTACCTCATATTGCAAGAAAATGAGTAACAAAGCATGAATCGTTTCCAAAATGCACAAAACAGTTTGAAGCATTTATAGGGTAAGGGATGGTAAAGAAATATGCAATTTCCAATTTACACGTGGCTTAAACCACTGGCGCTTTTAGAATTACAAAAAAGGTGCAATAACTTTACCTTGAAAGCATTTCTGTATGATTTTGTGTAAGAAAGAAGTGACTAGGCGAGTTTTCAAGTGTTAAAGAGACCTGTAAATTTTTTCCTCTAGTAATAAAGATAATGACTTAATCATTGCTCCAGCAACTCGGGCTTTTCTCAGTGAGGACAGACTAGGTCTTCAGATCTTAGAAGCAGATGAGCTCTGCAGACCTACAACATGGGACTTAGCTGTCTTGCTGAAAATACTGTTCTGGTCAGAACGAAAACACACTCCTGGCCAGCGTTACAGACAGCACAGACACACTCACTCGTGTTCAAGCGAGTTCCTACACGTTGGGAGGCCCCTTGTTCACGTAGGACTAAAAATTATTCAGCCGGGATGAGGACTAAGATAGTTGTAAGACCAAGAGCTCCTGAACGGGTTAGAATGTAATGGATCTTAAATTCTTACGGTATTGAAACGAATTGCAGCTTCTTTCCATGAAGTTACAAGGCAGGCAGGCTGGTAATCAATGCCACGAATCATGAAAAAAGCAAAGAGAAACTGCAATATTTTCCAGGGTCAGCACGGGGCTGAAGAGCTTTAGTCTGTGCATCGTCTATAAGCAGCTCAGGAGTTTTAAAAAGCAACATTCAAATGCTGGTACTTCCAAAAGAACCATCACACACTATTAAAGGAGGTGTTTGGTTACTTTTTGCGGTGTTCAGACAGACGTATCTACGGGGCAGTGCTGAACCAAGTCACAGGGTCCCCGGGTGCCCAAGCAGCGCAGCAGCAAGGGGAATTCGGCTGCAGAAACACACGCGAGACACCCAAGTCATTTCGAGATGTTTCCAAATACTGACTCAGAGAGTCCTGTGAATCACTTGGGAGCTTTCAGTTGGGTTAAGCACCTGAGGTCTTTTTCGTGTTTAAAAAGTTACTTATAAACCAGTTACCATTTACTATGGCCTGCACAACTTTTAACCAATGAATTCCAAAGGCCTTTTTCTATTTACTACACTGTTCCAAGTGCCCAGGCTTTCCCACATTTTGTTTCTGGATACCAACCTGTTCCAGGTCTCCAACAGACTGAGGACTGTATTTCAAATCTGAGAAGATTAATTCCAATTACACCAGGCCACACAACCGAAGCAGGCATTGCAGGGCTTTGTAGTTACAGATGTTAAGCAGGACACAGTTATCTCAAGGGTGATTAAAATGTTTGCCTAGATTAACCATTAGTGTACTTCCAAAATCAAACTGCAACACTTGCAACTGTTTGCTGAATCAAAGTAATGTTTGAAACAGCAATATTTAACTGTGCATTCCACCAGTCTGCTGTGCAGCATCCCCTGAAACTTCAGGGTGCTCAGTGTTGTACCCTTGCAGCTCTGTCCCCGAAGAACAAAGCTGGTAACAGGAGTTTCCAGAAAAAAAACCCACTTCAGTGCTCACCAGAAAAACTGCAGCATTGTGACCTACTCATTAAGCCAGTTTGCAGTCACACAACAGTGCTGCCTCTATGAGAGCGGAGATTACAAAAACCAGTAATTATCCCAATAACTGGAGAGGCACAAAGGTTCAGGAGGGTTATCTAATGAGCTTCAAGCCTTTTCAGACTCACCACACTATTACAGGTTGGGCACTTCAATGTACCAGATCTCTCAGTCCATTTGAGAAACACAACTTTACAATAGCCCAGTAACTGAACCATTTCTAAGTTTACTTTTATTATATGAAATGAGGAAACTATTATGCAAAGATAAATGTATTACCATTTTATCAGATGAAGCTTCTTTACTCTGGAAATGGACAAAGGTCAGTTTTTATGGATTCTAATGTACCCAAGCCTACACCTGTTTTAGGCTTCTCTGTGGACAGAAAAGTTATAAACTGGGCATGTTAAACAGAAGCTCAAATGAACAAAGGTCAGTCATTAGACCTGGCCAGAGAACACCCAGCGCTTGAACTGGACGTTACTCACCTACAATTTAACACTATGTACACTAGCAGTATTGCCCTATCCCACTTTAAGTCAAAAAAAGAAAGAAAGAAAAATAATAAAAGAATGTTTGGACAGAAGCATTAACAAAAAAAATCACCAGAGAGAGATAAAGAATGACTGAGCTGGATTAGGCCTCAAAAATATTTTAAGTTTCTCCTTCCCAAATCTGCATCTTCCCCTGTCTAGGAACTGATTTAAATTGGACACCATACAAACTTTCCTTGGATCAGCAGCCTTTGTAGTGACAGAAAGCATCAAAGGAGTCAGAAAAGAAAGTTCGAACTGCTGCTTCCTTACAGATTACTAGAAAATCTGGCAGCTTGTCAGAACGTGACAGAGCTGTTGATAGGAAAATTACAATTCAATAATGATAGGCAAACTTCCCAGAATATGGGCTAGTTATCTGCAGCAAGGAAGATGCCTAATTTCGTATTCCACAAGCAACCCTATTCGGAAAACAAATACAAGGCTATTAAGGGGAAAAATTACAGTCCTGTTGAAAGAACTGTGCTGTAACTAGGTAAGCACTAATTACATTATATTATCGTAGGTTATTGCAATATTCAATTACTGAATTAAATCTTAACCCCCCCAAAAAAAATAATTAACACAGTGGAGGAAGTAAAATATTTAAGCTTAATTCTCAAATCTGATGAAGTGGCAGGACAAAATGAAGCACCTCATCAATCATGGACTTACTGATGCAGAAAGATGAACTGTAGAGGCTCTCCAGGGAATCCTGGGATTTAAATCAGTACTAGCAGGAACAATAAATGTAATAACCGTATACCAATCTTCTTCCTTTTGGAAACGGCCCATATAGTCATGACATTGAAAAAACCTCCTTATACAAAAGGGAGAACCAGTTTAAAGGTATCTTAAGAGATTCTTTTGTAGTTGAAAATTAGCCTTTTTTTCTATCAGACAGGAAAAACAAACACTTGAATTCAACTAGAATCAAAAAGACAACTTATTTTTGCTTTGAACATCGAGAACTGCAGTCTCAGAAGGCTGGGAAAAGCAAAGCAAGTCCAAAACCTACTGTGTATAAACAGAGATACCATATGAATACACAAAATAAAAGCACAACAGTTCTCTTGCCAAGGAGGAGCAGATGGCAACTCAGAGCAGAAGTCAGTAACACAACCATAAGTCTTGAGAAAACATCCGTCAAGGAGTTGTATTTCAGTCCCACTTTTGCAAAAGGCGAGGAGACTGAATGATTTCACCTGGGCAAGTCCCCCTGGCAGAAACCCCAGGTCAGGCATGGCTGCCCATGCCCAGAGGCAGCTGTTTCGCTTGGACTCCCAACGGACGTCCCTCAAGTGGCTCTGCCCACCTTCCTACCACCCCCTCCTCCTTCCAGCCACCAATTTTGCACATTGGAAACCCCTGCTGTAGAGTGGTTTCCTTTAAGGGGCAGGCCCCAGGGGAAGAGCTGCCCTAAAATATGAGAGGAAACTAGAGTTTTTAGCAACAAAAAAACAACTGCTCACGCACACAGCATTACCCAGCACGCTTACTACAAGCACACACCCTCCCATTTGCAGTGCCCAGGACGGCTCACATGCCCTTCATGCCATCCCATGTCCTCAATGTCCCCTTGCAACCAGGCAACAGCTGGATCAGCCTGCGTAAAGGCAGCTCCCTGCAAGAAGAGTTGTCCCTCAAGCCCTTCTCCTCTTACTATGGGTCTCACAGAGGACTATCTATCAAAGTTAAATAATTCTGGTCTTAAGTGGCTTTTTTAGGTTGTTTGAGTTCAGGTTTTTTTTGACTGAGTTTTCTTACTCATGTGAAGCTCAAAGAGAAAGACTGCTTTGGAAAAAATGATAAGGCTCAGAGCTTCAATTTTCCAGTAAGCAATATTAATATCCTTTTTTCTCTTCACTAGTATGTAAATGTTGCCTATTGGACTACTGCAGAACAGCTTTGTTTGTTGAACTTTGTGTTACTTGGGAAGCCCTTTGCCATCCATAAATCGCTGAGAAAGCAGGAATACAACTAAAGAAAGGAAAAAGCACAAGCGCTGATTTGGACTAGATGATCTTTCAAGGTCCCTTCCAATCCCTGATACTCTGTGATTCTGGGATTTTTGAATGACCCTGTAATTGTGAAACATACCCTGAAACAGAAGAGGTTTAGCTTTGAAAGTGCAACACTGCAGTAATGATTTACTTCAAATAATTCCGGATATCTAAATGTTAATCTGTCCTACTGCTGGGCTGGTTGAAACTAATCACCTCCACCGTTTTACTGTCTCTATTACCTGCTTTTGTAGTTTTGCAAGTGTGCTTCCAACACCATCACTATTGCAATTACTTGTAAAGTTAATATATGAGAGAACCTGTATATTTAAAATGGCAAAGTTCTTGTTTTATTTTCCCTTTGTCATCTCTGAATGAACTCTGAAATTTGCCAGATGTCCTAATCAAATAAGGAGGTTTTTATAAACAGAAGAACGTGTGGATATTCAGTATTTCAGGAGCTTTCTCAAGACCTGAAAAATCAGAGGTTCTAAAAGAGGAAGCCAGTTCGGAGGAAAACCTTGAAAGGTTGGAGTAAAACGAGCTCTTTTACAAAGCCAAAGTTAACTCTGAAGACTTCTTGCTGAAATAATACCAATATATAGAGAAATTCTGCCAGAGTGAAAATCTGAATCACTGAATCTATAAACCTAACGAAGCTTACGACATCTGATACCAGACTTCCTTCTCTTTAGCTACTGTAATCATGTTTTTAAATGATGACCTCTGGTAATGAGTCTGGGATGACTCAATGCCCAGGTGCTTAAAATAACTTTGAAAAACCGAGTCAGAGGAATCATTGCCCAAGCATAACATCATATAGAATCTTTCCAGCTTCCCAGCACAGAAAGCAAACAAGAAGCCTTGCACGAGTAATTGCCGCAGCGTAACAGAACACACTTAGACCTGGACTTTTTAAAAGATTGGAAGGTCAGACAGAAAGACAAAAGAACAGAAAGGCTGTTATTTTAATAAAATAAGACTGTATCAGGTCTCATGCGCATCCTAACATCTCACTCCACCAACAGGTGAGGAATCTGTGGTAAAAGTGCATTACTAAACACTGTCACCCTCTCTAGGCCCCCTTAAAAAGCAAATCACCAAACCAAAATAATCCCCAAACTCCCAGGAAATATTTTCATAGCTGCTTAATTGTAGCTTAAAAACGACAAACAACTTTTCACATGTTTAAGACCATAAAAACAAAATTATTGCTGCAGCTAATTAGTTTTGTTCTACCACATCCTACATATACAAATCAACCCTGAGGTTCATTCTCCGCGTCACGTCTTACTTGGCTGAACTTAAGTAGTGGAATGGATTATGAAGCCATCTGCAACGTGAAAGTTCATCCCAACTCATAGATGCATCAACTCCTTAACTGAATATTCCCTTAAGATGTGATTCCCTAGAGAAGACTACTTTCAAACTTAAGACAATACAGGAGCCAGACCTGCAGAAGGCAGTTTGGATCTTTTGGAGGGTTTAGCACAGGGAGATGCTTCGCTTCCCAGCTGCAAATCAGAACAAAGAATTGCTTCTGCCTGACTCATAATGCAAACAAACAAACAGCTTCCTGACGGTACAAATGAAAATGTGAGACTGCTGTGGGGCAGCCTTACACTAGTAAGAGCAAAAGAGAATCAAAAAGAAAGATGAAAGGGTGGATACACACTCAAGAAAAGTAATCTTTATTCAAAGTCTAATGTGTTACTATTTTTACCTACACAAAATTTTCATATATAAATCACGGTCTTCCCTCGCAGGAACCATGTTAAATTCAACTATACCTGGTTAGTAACATTCACAAGAAATAATCCAGCATGATTAGACAAAAAAGCCTTGAACAACATTTCCATGTTCTAAAAGAAGGTACAGCTTAGCAATACATCCAAGAACAGAATAGTCAAGTCTAAACTTTCAACCGAAGGGACTTCCTCCCACAAAAAAGGGCCCAGTCCTACAAGTAGAACAGGATAAATGAGTTCTTAAAGCAGACAAACCATCCAGCAATCAAGAATACAATGGTGGGATGCAGGTGCTCCAAAGGTTACAAAGAAAAATTTGTTGCTATTGACACTAAGAGAGGCCTAAACTCAAAGTTCATGAAGTTCTGCCTTGTGAAATAAAGAGCTTGTGAATGTAATGTTACCAACAGTGTTACTCCTATGAATCCGAGTTTATCAGCTTCTAGTTCAAACTTCAACCTTTACATTAAAACCTCATCACACATAAGCAGCACAGCTTGCAGAAGAACTTTCTTGACCCATCAGCATGCATGTAACCTATTAACTTCGTTCAGAATCATCACCTCCTCTTGAAATTAGAGCTTCACAAATGGCAAAATATCAGCCTTTTCAAGACAAGGCCTCGCATACATTTTAAAATAATAAATAACTAAAATCAGACTGAGGTAGGGAGGAAATTATTTAAAAGCCAACCTATCACTTCCTGACATTTCTAGCTCTCCCTGTTCAATGAAATTCAGAAACAAAAGAAAGGGCACAAGTAAAGCTGGGACACAGCAAACTCCAGTGGGGAAAGAAGAGGAAAGGCCAAAGTGAAGATGGAACAAAGAGAAGAGCGAGAATCTCACCCGCGGCTTTTGCAGGCAACTATCGCAGGAACACCTTCACAACACTGCACTCTCTTTCTGACTGACTGGAAATGTTTTAACTTTTATTCTTTTAGGCTCAGGCAGGTTTTGTATTCCTTTGTAACGCACACTGAAAAATAAGAAAGCTCAACTCTGCTTCTGAAGGAAGCATCCAAAATAAACTATCTTTCTTAATACATCATTTGGTAAACATGGATATAAAATTGCCTACCTCTGAAGTCAGGCTCAGTTAAATTACTGTAAAACTTTGGAAGTCAGCCTCTCCTAAACAATCCTTTTGTTTTGATTTATTTTGATTTGTTTTTTTCCACTTGCTTCAGTTTTTAGAGCATGTGACCTTGAGCAAGTATTTAGGGAATCATAAAATCCACTGCCAAGTTACTGTAAGGATCCAGCCAACCAAAGAACTGCCAGCAGAAGTCTCAGATTCTCCGTTTTCCATTTATATTTCCACCCCTCACCACGAAAGTGTCCCCCTCCTCACTTTGCCACCTCACTCAACCTCTGCCAGCAGCTCTGAGCAAACCTTCAGCTACTATACATTCCCAGAACTGGGGAAGACAGCCCCACCACAAATGTCTTGTGCTATTTCAGCCACTTACAGTGGCTCAAAGACAAGCCTGACAAGTGTTGGAGTCAACTCCTGGGACACACAGATAGGAAGGAAAAGGAGCTATCATGACCACAAGCTCACCCCTGATCTTGTGGGATGCAACAAAAGACTCCCTACCAAGTTGCCAGTTAACAAAAATGCTAGGAAAGCATCAGTAAAGGCCTTTTTGCATGAAAACACTAGTCCTTTCCATTTATTATTTCAATCAGAAATCCAGTGAGTTAGAGCAGTACAGGGAAGAGCCAGCAGATTACATGGCTGTAGACCATGTCTTCATATTGGGAAGCCTCAGGAACTTAATTAATTGTGGTTTATCAAAGGGAGGCAAGAAAGTTGGCCAGGGTTTACAAGCTACCTGGAGAAGAAATCCCAGCTTCCCCTGCACCCACCACTTCGGGTAAACCACTTGGTAGGAAACCCACCACTTTGACACCAGCATTTGAAAATCACGTAGACAAAGGGATAAAACTAGAAACTGAAGCTGGACAAATTCAGATTCAAAATAAAGAAGCATCAAAAGCAAGAGAGTGGACAGTTAAAAAAAAAATAGGATAGACTGGATTTTCCATCACTGAAAGTGTTCAAATCAAGACTGAATCTTCCCCCAGCCCTCCTCAGACAGTATATTCTAGTTTAAAGAGGAATGAACTCAGGAGGTGCTAGCAGCCCGTGCAGCACTGGCCGGGCCTGCCTGGCAATTGCCCATCAATTGCCCTCACCAGCTCTATACCACTTGACACCATTAAAGTCTGAGAAATTCACAGCCCAGGGGACTCATTATAGTTTAGTTTTATTAATGTCTTCACAAATAATACAAATACACTTTGCATATTTCCTTTAAAAATAGGTTATTTTGGAAGGAGTACAAACAGAAGGTAAAAAGTTTGTTTATAAGTTGTTTTTTTTTAATTACTTTCCAAGTGAACTGGTAACTGGTAAACTGGCTGAGCTCTTAAAAACTGTTTTTTTGAGCCAGTTATTCCCCTAGACTGTTAAAAAAATAAAGAAATCTATCCTTTACTATAGTTGACATTTGTACAAGTTTAACAAATTAAAATCCAGAACAGGGCAAGTCGCAGAGAGGGACGTACCTCCTGGGTAAAGCTCACAGAAAATAAAGTAAGCTTCTCTTCAGTACTACCCTCAATTACCAGCATATAAAAATAATAACAATAAAATAAAGTCTTCACTGATTCACTTCCCAGTTTCACTTCCCACTTTTAACCTTCCAGTTAAAGTAAATGAACATAGCTTGCAACGTGCAGAAAAAAAACCTCACCCCACCTGATTTCAAGGCAGTCCTGGTTAGGAAATTAGAAATTACAAAGCCTTCAGTCCGAGGCCATAAGGACTTCAAAAGATTATTTCAAGAAAAGCAAAATGAAAGTTTCCAAACTCATGAATAACATGGCTCCATGCGTTTGGCACAGAACACAGGCTCCTGTGAGGATATTGCACATCCATGTGAGGAAAACTGTTCTAGTATGGCATCTGCTTAACATACTGTGTGTTATGTAGTATATGCATACAGACATCATTTTCTTTTTCTTGCTACAACAGTTTGGGGTGATTACATACCATCCATACACACATCCCACAGATCAGTGGAAACCACCAATATTAAAACAGAGTCCATCAACAGTACTCTAAACCCTCAACAGAACATCGATTTCACTGTATTCAAACTTCTTAAATTACCTGAGGGGCTTTGAAGCCCAAAATAAAGAAATCTATCCTGTACTGTAGTTGACATTTGTACAAGTTTAACAAATTCTCAACAAACTTCTCTGTGCTTCTGAAAAAGTTTACAACAACATGAGTAACCACCAAGTTCCATGGTTACAGACAGCTACCTATACCTTAAATCCCACGCATTCAAGATGCGGGATTCCTCCCGTACTGAGCAGCGCGACACAGACAGTGGACTGTACGAGAACTGCCTCAGTAAAAGGAAGTTTTCCAGCTGCTGGCCAAGTTTATGGAATCAGGTGACTCCAAGTATTAGCTCAAATACCGAAAAGCCTTCTGCGCTACTTGGGACAACTCGCAGTTGACATTTGCTGGTGGATGTTAACCCACGCCTCCACAAGCCCAGAGGTGCGTTCATCGACCATTACAGTAAATAAATAGCGTTAAATTAGAAAGAGACGGGTTTCAGATAGGATGGGCTAATTTTGAGGGTCACATTAATAGCAGGTACTGTTGAAGAACTGAAAAAAACAAATTTCACTTCCTGGTTTTTTTCCCTTTTTTCGGTAAAATCAGACCCTGCTCTTACCAGGTCGCACGCTACAGACCCTGGGCTCCCACAGCCCACCTACCCCTGGATGCTGCTTAAGGCGGGGGTCCGCATCAGCCGCCCCCGGGCTACGGGACGGCCAGGACGGGTGTCCCCGTCCCCAGCCCTGCGGGGTAGCCTCCCGGGACACCCTGTCCCGTCCCGGGGCGGGTCGGCAAGGCCCGCCGCCGGCCGAGGCCTTTCCCCGCCA